>VTFQ01000005.1:43578438-43687148 GCA_036281575.1 Ancherythroculter nigrocauda
AGTAATTTTCTTTTTCTTTTCTTTTTTCAGTTAAACAGAAAGATAGTATTAACAGGTCAATTGTTCACAAAAAAGATGCATCTTTAGCAGTCTCTTGAAAATGGTTTGAGTTAGTCAGGTTATTCCACCAGCAGGGAAGAGTCCAGGTAAAGGTCTGTGTTTGTGCCCCTTTGGGATGGCACCACAAGATGCTGTTCACTTTCAGAGCGCAAGCTTCTGGAGGGCGTATAAGTCTGAAGCAGAGAGTTTAGGTACAGGCTTGCAGAGCCAGTTGTTTGTTCTGTTGTGTAGCATGTTCCGATAGGAATGGCTTGATCTTCCCAATGTTGTACTGGGCAAATCTGCAAGATCGGGCAGTTCCAGCACTGTGGTCTGTGAAGTTTAACTGATCGATTATAACACAAAGAATGGGTGGCTGAAACCATTTGAAACATTTGAATGGACTGATAAAGGGAGCTGTAAAGTATTTTGGTTGAAGTACATTGTAATTTTGACCATAATAATGTACCAAATCTAACTCGTATAAATATTACAGTAGTACAGAAAATACTATGTATACATTTATAGGTAAAATCGAACTCTGAACCTCCTGTAGCTACCTATTCTGTGATGTCAAACAACTTCCCTGTGCAAAGGATCCTGGGGGCCGAAGCGTCCATCAGTTGTACCCTTCGAAATCCTTCATTCTGAAGGGCCCTTTGAAGTGCCAAATTTTGAGCACTTCGGTTTGGAACGACCCTTCAATATGGCGGCCGTGATTGTTTTCACTCCGAAGTGCCCTTCGGAGGGCGATATATCCCATTTGGAATGCACCGTATGTTTTCATATCATCTGGTCATACAGCGGTGGGATGTTTTGACGTTCCGTTCAGACAGGAACAGTGCGAATGATACAATTGATAGAGAGTTTCTGATTTAAAGCGAAACAGACAATGCTATCTCTGATATAATCAGCATGAACTTTTTAGATCATCTAACTGCGTGACGTAAATTCCATTATGACGCAATTTCACATGCCTCCGTAATTTTTCCGTGTTAAATGCGATTCGCATGTGTTAATGCGTTAACGTTGACAGTCCTAATTATAATATAATCACTCTGTACAGTATGTAAAATGTTTCAGAACCTTCCATGAACAATGTGTAAATATTTTTTTTTGTGCTAAGTTTTTGAGAACATTATTGAAGACCAGATAACTTTTAATGATCATTCTAATAATTTTACTGGAGGAACGTTTGTTTATAACTTTGAGAGAACCTTTGCCAGAACGTTCTGAGAACATTCCCTATACCCTGAGTACCATCACAATCTGCATGATGTGCTCAGCTTGATCATTTTTAGAGTGACGAATGATCAGATTGAGTTTATGCAACAACAGTAAAGGTTTTAGCACCTCATACTGTTTCACAATCTATTTTTAAGAGTACAGCAGTTTTTCAGTGTTTACAGCAGTTTGGTAGTCTTCTGTTCTAAACATTTTCTCTCTTTGAACCAGTAATCTTCTAAAACCTCATCTACGGGTCAACAGCGCAGACAGGGATTAGAAAACCTCTTGATGCATGACCCAAAATTGAATATAGCCCACAACCATCGTCAGCGCTTTCAAATGAACTAGAATTAATTGAGCATATGCGTTTATAGAAGCAATCCACTTTCATCTCTTTAAAAGGTTAATGATCCATTTCTCGCTTTATGTTAATAACTGAACACTAGAGGTTGCAAAATCTCACAAGTAAGTTCAAGCATCACCATCAGAGTGTGGCCTGTGTTTGTTGGCCATCTGGCACTGGTGGGCATCTAGAGATGGGCAGAGTGGGCACACATGAATATACACACACTGTAGAGAGAATGAGAACACATCTTATTTATAGGCATATGGATTAGTTTTGAATGTAGATAGAATCTGCGTTACCCCCTGACTTGATATAAATCTGAATTTATATATAATAATATAATTCTAGTATGTTATAACATAATATAGTAATATAATTCTGGAAAGATATTTTAAAGGGATATACTTTATCGCATCATACCGTTATACCTCATTAATATTCATATAGTTAAACTAGCTAAAATTTTCCTTTCTAAAAAACTGTCACAGGTGGCTGTGATGATGCGCATGAGATGAGGAATCAAACAAAAGCAGTCTTTAATATTAAATCCAACTCAGAAATACTCTGGAGAGCACAGGAATTTGCGAAATAACACAACCACGTTCATTTTGATGGCACAGAGCAATGAACAGACCGAACACGGTTTAAATACACGTAGAGAGATAATTAACAGAGAAACGAACAGGTGTGGGGTTAATTAAAAACCAAGGAAACTAACGGGACACAGAACACAGGCAAATTAGCACAGAAAAAAACAGTAAAAAATTAAACCAAAACAGAACATACACATTGCACATACACACTACTGCTTATATACGTTCAGAAGGTCTTCCAGGTTTGTGGAATTACACACACAGACCAGTCACTAGTCATGTGCCGATCACTGAAAACTGAGACCCACACAGCATTTTCTATCCCCTAACCCTTACCATACCCCTAAATCTACCCATCTCAGAAAACTTTATGCATTTTTTACATTTTTAAACATCATTTGTATGATTTATAGGCTGTTTTCCTCATGGGGACCAAAAAATGTCCAAAATGACATTTTGTCCCTGTGAAGTATAGGGAATACTTGAAAGCACACACACACACACACACACACACACACACACACACACACACACACACACACACACACACACACACACGTTTATGTGGTTTATGGGAACTCTCCATAGGCGTAATGTTTTTTTTTATACTGTACAAACTATATAATTTATCTCCTTACACTAACCCTATACCCAAAACTTACCCATCACAGAAAACGTTAACGTTATTTTTTTTAATAAAAAAAACAACAAAAAAACAGATGTCCTTGTAAATGTTTAGTTTACAAGTACACATGAAGTGTCCTCTTAAACCATGTTTACATTGTAATACCCATGTCATTATACACATTTGTGTCCTCATAAACCATACAGAACACAAACACACACACACACACACACACACACATTTTTTGAAAAAAAAAAAAAAAAAAAAAGTCTGTAGTAACATTGAAAGCATGCAATTATGTTAAGGTGAGAAAATGATGCAGAACATTAATTTGTGGGTGACCTATGCCTTTAAGTCTTGACTTGTTTATTAGGTCTCTGTGTGTAAAAATAGTTTGAAGCTATATTTACTAAAGGACACAATTCTTTGTCCTTTAACAGATTCTTGAACCGCCTATTTCTTAATGTCAAGGCTAATTATGAGTGTTGACAATATATAGAAGGCATTCTGGGAGATAACATGATGTGACAGGACACAGTTAGAGGAGGCTGATTCACTTCACACATGTACGGTGATGATATTGTTGTTTACTTAGGCTTTCTTTCTTTCTTTTTCTTTCTTCTTTCTTTCTTTCTTTCTTTCTTCTTTTTTTTCTTTTTCTTTCTTTCTTTCTTTTTTCTTTCTTTCTTCTTTCTTTCTTTCTTTCTTTTTCTTTTCTTTTTCTTCCTTCTTTCTTTTCTTTCTTTTCTCTTCTTCTTCTTTCTTTTTCTTTTCTTTCTTCTTTTCTTTCTTCTTTCTGTCTTTCTTTATTTCTCTCTCTCTCTCTCTCTCTCTCTCTCAAACCTCCAAGGTAGTGTTCAGAGTGTGTTTTTAAATACACACTCCTTTCTGAATTAAATTTTAATATCTTGCATCCTCTTGAAGGAATTTAAATTTGATTGGCACATGGTTCACCACTGTCCTGCGATGATTAATTCAGTCTTAATCAAAAGCACAGATTTAATTTAGTATTTGATCCCTCTGTTATATCCCCTGTGCATACTGAAAGAATGAGATGGCGTTCTAAATGCTTAAGCAGATTTTTGTCAGGATGTTCTTTATTAATGATTTTACAGTGTCATTGTAAAATCTAACCACAACAACGGTTTACATGTTCTCACTTTTCATGTCAGCTGGAAGGAATGTCATTTCAGAGTCTGAGCAAGTTATTAATATTTTGATGAGAATTCAGAGATTTTTTTGCTTTTCCTTTTTGAATAACCTGCAGCAATGAATCATGGACAGTAAAGCAGGAACATAAAGTGCATTTACAATAAGGTTCCATTTGTTAACATAACATTAGTTAACTAAGTTAAAATGAACCACAATGAAAATAATCTTAAAACATTTATTAATCTTAGTTTTAACAGTTTTAACATTTACTAATACATTATTTAATAATAATAAAAAACATTCCTCAAGATATGACCTCTATCAAGTCAACAATTAAATAATATTCACCCTATTTACTTTCTTGGTAACACTAAGGTCATGTTATTTAATGTTAGTTAATGCATTAACTATGGTAACAAAGATGAGTAAAAACTGTAACAAATGCATGCCTCATTAGTTAATGCATTAACTATTAATATTTCTTCTAAATTCAGCATTTAAAGATTTTTATCTATATTTTTATCCTATTTATTACAAAACAGTATAGAATTTATCAGAATTTATTTATTTTCATCCAGAACATATATTATTGTCAGCTATTGCAGTATCGGCAAGATTTTTTTATTGGACGCGTATTAAAACTAAAACTTAAGTAAACTAAACTAATCTTAACTAAGTCTACTCTGTCAGAAGTCAGAACTTCTTTTGCTTTATAACTGATTTTGATTCTTATTGTACTGAATTGAATCAACGTTGAACTGACTCATAGTGAATGAGGACAATATCTTCTGTAGAGCGGCATAGTTCGCTCAAAAATAAAAATTCTGTCAACCTTATTCACCCTCAAGTTTTTCCAAACCTGTATGAGTTTCTTTCTTCTGCTGAACACAAAAGAAGATACTTCAAAGAATGTTGGTAACTAAACAATTGACGTCACCCATTGACTTCCATAGTAGGAAAAAATACAATGGAAGTCAATGGGTGCCATCAATTGTATGGTTACCAACATTTTTTGAACTATCTTCTTTGTGTTCAGCAGTAGAAAGAAACTCATACAATTTTGGGACAAATAGCGGGTGAGTAAATGATGACAATTTTCATTTTGGGTGAACTATCCCTTTAACTGATCTGATCTCATTTCATAATTGATAGAACTGAATTGAACTGAACTGAATCAATTAAAAATGAACCTTCACTGTTGTTAGTTTCACTCAAACCACCCTTGTTCACATTACTTAAAAACTCATGTAACTACATGAACATAATTTAACTGCGTTGTTTCTACTAAAATTGAGTATTGTCTTTACTTAGTAAGTGTTGTTCAGTCAACTTAACATTGCTGTGTGAAACGCACACATTATTGTTGACATAACAAACTGTGCAGTGGATCTGTAGTTCCCAGCATGCTTTGCAAGGGATTGCATTAGGAGAGTAAATTTAGGGATTAAAGTGTTATTTTATGTGTTTTTCAGTAAAGGGAAAGATGTTGTTAGTTTATGTTAGTGTTTAATGTTCAGTTATGTTGGACATTTAGAGTAGTTTCTGTAATGTTTTTGCATTTATGGTTACCATTATGCAGAAGAGTGTCGCCTGTGCACTTATATAAGCATGTTTATAGGATGAAATTCCTGCTCTCATTCAATTGAGTTTGTTCAATTAGTTATTTTTGAGTGCATTTTGGGGTGAGGGGCTGCATTCTGATATGTTGTATCCTTTTTATTTAAATGATTATTCAAAAAAAAAAAAAATGTTCACCTTACGTAATCAACATAACATTATTAAGTAAACTGCACATATAAATATTATGTAACAGTGACATTCAAATGATTTGTATTTACTCAAAGAAATGTTGTCAGCTTTACTTGAATTTCTTTTGTTCATTCAACTAAATAGTTTTTTTTGTACAAATTACTCAATATTGTTGCGTGGAACCACTTGACACTTATTTTTTAAGTAAATCCAACAATTCATTTTTTTGAGTGAACACTGAACTGACTTCAGCTGAATAATGTCTTTTTAGAGGTGATTTACAGCAGAATTGAATTCTATTTGCATCACTGATCATTATCACTGTGAAGCTGCTTTGAAACAATCTGTAGTGTATAAAGCGCTATACACATTAATGTGACTTGACTTTACATGTTTTTCCAAGTCCAAAAAGAACATTTATTAGAAGTTCAATCAAATAAATCAAATAAAGAAGAAAAATCAAATAAATATATGATAAAATATATGATACAACAAATAAAATATATGATACAACCCCTTGATTTTCGAATGAAAAGACCGGATTCAAAACTAAGAGCTTTCTGTTTCTCTGTTGAAATAAATGACTATAGTTTATCTTTAGATCACATGAAAGGACCAGGTTCATATTACCTCCAGGAGGGAAAGGATACACTTTAACAGACGCTTCCCTGGAAGATTAGAGGGGTCAAAAATCTAATTTCTCTTATCTAAAATAGTGAATGCCATGAAGCCAGGGCTTTCCCCCGGAGCTCCCGTTAGCCTGTGGTCTGCAGATTTGAAGGTGAGCGATGGTGCTCATGATTTAGCACAGCAGTTTGATGACATCTTTGTCCCACCGGCGCTCCGTTGAGGGTCATTTGTCAGACATGAGTGATGCTTATGAAGGGAACGAGTGTGGATTAGACATCCCTCTCTCCACTCAATGCCCCATGCTTCACTGGAACTTTTCTCTTCAGTTTTGGTGTGGGCAAGCACTCCTTACATTTTCTTTAAAAAATGTCAGTATGGTTATTTACTTTATTCATAGTCTTTTTTGCCATCTGCATTCATGGCTTTGCATTGATCTTTGAGAACTGTCATGCAGTGAATTCAAAGCAGAAGTCATAAAATAAATAAAATATGTAGGCCTATGTTGTTTTTCTCTAGCCCTGTACAGACTGCATGGTCACTCATTTAGATCAGAGTGCAAATCAGTGTCCCAATACTTACAACAATACTTAGCCTACTTAAAGTCACTTTGAAATCAAAATTGAAAATTTTGTTTTTAATTGACTATTGGAGTATTAAATATCAGAATCAAATTCAGAATGAGCTTTATTGCCAAGTATGCTTACACATACAAGGAATTTGTCTTGGTGACAGAAGCTTCCAGTGCAAAGACAGATAAAAGTAAAATAAGTGAATAAAAGTTAATATATAAAAAACACAATATACAAAAATAGACAATGTATAGCCACATTTCCACCGAAATTACCCGGGACAGTTTGTCCCAGGAATTTTTTTTCTTCTCCCAGACCAATTGCTAGCTGCGTTTCCATAGCAGTCAAAGTACCATGAAGATAGTCTGGTGACGTAGGACTGCGCACGACTTTCTAGTTCCCACTGGATGTCGTCCTCCGCATGTAAGCTTAATAAAGCCTGAACCTCGTCGTCAGTCCATCTGTCGTTTTTTAAACTCCATTGTTGATTCGAATAGCAAAAACTCTTACTGCACACACCGCAAAAAACTTTTTTAAAAAGGTGGTTGAAATAAAATGCTACGTGGAGTCAACTAATCAACCAATCAACACGTTCAGCATACGAGTCCCACCCCCGGAACTTTGAAAAAGTACTACCTAGTGAGCAGGTACTTTCCGAGGGGGAATTTTTTACCCAGAACTTCATTTAGATCTTGGTTCCTGTGGTTGAAACCCAAAGTTCCTAGTTCCTGAAAAGTTCCTGCGGTGGAAACACGGCTTATGTACATTATATTTTTTTATACAATGCAATGCTAAAATTGCACATGTTTATTGCCCATTGGGGCATTTAACTGTTTATGAGGTAGATTAACTATTCTTGTGCCTGGCTGTTCTGGTGCTCTGTAGCACCGACCACACGGCAACAGCTCAAAGAGGAAGTGGCCTGGATGTGAGGGGTCCAGAGTGATTTTGCCAGCCCTTCTACTCTCTTTAGATGAGTACAGCTCTTGGAGACTTGGAGAGTGGGAAGGGGTGTGGCAATGATTTTCCCAGCAGTTAGGACTGTCCTCTCTTGTCTTCTGAGGTCTGATTTGTTAGCTGAGCTCAACCAGACAGTTACAGAAGTGCAGAGGACAGACTCTGTGACTGCAGAATAAAACTGTGTCAGCTGCTCCTGTGGCAGGTTGAACTTTCTCAGCTGGCGAAGGAAATACAACCTCTGCTGAGCCTTTTTCACAAGGGAGCCTATTTGAGTGTCCCATTTCAGGTCCTGAGACCTGATTGACTCCACTGTTGCCACAGTGCTGTTCATTATGGTGAGTGGGGGGGAGTGCTGGGGGGTTTCTCCTAAAGTCCACAATCATCTCCACAGTTTTGAGCATGTTCAGCTCCAGGTTGTTGTAACTGTACCAGACAGCCAGCTCTTTAACCTCCTGTCCTTAAGCAGACTCGTCACCGTCCTGGATGAGGCCAATGAGTGTAGTGTCATCCACAAACTTCAGGAGCTTGACAAAGGGGCCTTTTGCAGTGCAGTTGTTGGTGTAGAGCAGTGGATCCCAACCACTTTCCTGGAGGCCCTCCAACACTGCACATTTTCCATGTCTCCTTTGTCTGACAGACCAGGAATGTGGTTAGGAACCACTGGTGTAGAGGTAGAAGAGCAGTGGGGAGAGAACGCACCCTTGGGGGGGTGCCAGTGCTGATTGTACAGGTGTTGGACATGAATTTTCCCAGTTTCACTAGCTGTTGCCTAGCTGTCGGAAAGCTGGTGATCCACTCACAGATGGAGCTAGAAATAGAGAGCTGGGTTAGTTTGGTCTGGAGGAGTGTTGGGATGCTGGTGTTGAAATACAAGCTGAAGTCTACAAACAGAATCATCACATAAGTCGAAATGTTGCAGGATGTAGTGCAGAACCATGTTGATTGCATCATCCACAGGCCTGTTTGCACAATAAGCAAACAGCAGGGGGTCCAGCAAGGGTCCAGTGATGTCCTTGTGGGCCAGCACCGGTCTTTCAAATGACTTCATGACAATGTTTAAAGGGGTCATGAACTGCATTGTTTTATTGTTTTAGAATGTTTCTTGTGGTGCACTTATAATGTTTGTAAAAAAAATTTAAATCAAAAATTGTCATAATTTAGAAATAAACTGATTTTAGCCCTCTGATTCGAACGCTCTGTTTTAAAGCTGCAGTCCATATGTTTGTCCTCTTTGTTGCCATCTCTGTTTGAAAACTGCAATTGCAGTTATTTGTGGAATTATTATCGTTACGTGGGTTGTGCATTGGCACGGCTCCTTAGCACGGATGAATCTAATTTTTGCTGTCAGTCACCACATTGGTGTGGATACTGTACTTCAGAATCAGAGATTCTACGTCTTGGAAGTATGACCAAAGTAAGAATTTTCACTGGAAAATATCATCTGAACAAGTAAGTAATAGGGGTGTAACAATACATCGATATAGATCGATACATCGATCTAATGTCTAACGATCCGATGCATCGATGCAATGCGTAAAAAATCGATACCTGTGGGCTAATTATAGAGGCACCTTTGTTTTAACACTCTCCACATTTTCACACAATATCAGTCTATGCATTATCGCCAACGCGTGCATTCTCATTTAAACTACCTTTCAGAACTTGTGAAAGACACTCGGGACAGTTGATGGAACTGTCACTGAAAGAATATAAACTGCCGCATAGGAGCGCCGCGCGCTGTGACTCTGTGTTGCTTCAAGCACATCATTCTGCACACGGGATGCGCGCAAGTGCTTTGTGCCGCTCTGTATTAGAGCCTTTATAATACATTTGCACAATGAAAGAATATTAATAGCCTGTCTTGTTTTGTCCTACCTATAATAATATGTTGTTGCTTCATTAAAAACCTGCGCTATACATTTAAAAGAAATGTCTTTTAAGTATGTGTGTGTGTGTGAGTGTGTGTGTATATGTATTCCTTGTTTATCAGTTTTTTGACATTACACATTTTAGCACAGAACTAAAATACTTTCTTGACTGTTGTCATGTCAAGCTGTCATTAGATTACTGTGTGAATTTTTTATTTGTGGATGTCCCAATCAGGGTTCAGGATGTGAAATTTTGAAATAAATGTTTGTTATATATTTTGGTTGCAGTTGTAAGTTAATAAAAATTTAACTGGTTGTGTAAAATAGGCTCAAAATATCGATATATTGATCGAATCGAATCGTATCATAATCATATCCCAGAACTTTTTGAGGTATCGGAAAATATCGAATCGCTGGCTATGAGAATCTATATTGTATCAAATCGTGATGAACTGTCCGATTTACACCCCTAGTAAGTAACATGTCTGACCAACTGAGGAAAAAAGCATTGTAATAAATCGCACTGCCAATGGTGATTAAATCTAATGATCGCTTAGCTCGGATCACATCAAACCATGCAAATTATTATTATTGTTATACTTTGTTCTCAAATTGTTAATGTTAACAACATCAACATTGCGTGACTGTGTATTTAGTGTGTATTAGCGTTATTTGTAGATTTCAATTTCTGTAGCCAGTCCGAATTCTTTTGCCTTTGACGGGCCTTTCTGGATTACAATCCGCCATCAAAATGATAAATTTAATTATGCCAGCTGCTGTGAGAAAAGGCTCAAAATGATTCGCTACCAGCAGCATCCTCACATGCCATATAGCCTACTAGCTGGGACTACTTCTGTTTACAGATGTGACGTAATGACGCAAAGACGAACGGCTGCATGCTCAAATTTCCCGCAGAAACCCACCAGTAACGATTTTATTATAAAACATTATTACAAGCTTACTGTTGTGAATCGGGCTAAGGGTAGGGAAATGTTACATGTTTTATTGAATGGAACACTTTTTGCAGCAACAGTTCTGTATAGAAGGTACGCACATGATGTGACAGTAGGCAGGAGTCACTGCGGTTACACCCACTGAGTGGCAAAAAGACTGAGTGGCAGAGTTGGTGTTCAGCATGAATGCCACAAAAAAACACAAAACACATCTAAAATGGAAAAGAGCTGTGGGATCAACTCTACAAATAGATTCAACAAGAAATCAGAGCTATATCCACAAATCCAGCATTGAATTGACCCTCATTTGTGAAGCAGGTGTAAAATGACTGCATGGCAACAACACTTTACTACAACACTTCCTCTTCTCTAAAACAGCCCAATCCTGTGTATCCTGCGTAACTGTAAATTTTTTGTCAGCTTATATTAAAAAACATCCATTATGATGAGAATTTTTTTCTACAAAGGGGGATGTTTGGACAGGAGTACTTAAGGAGTTTTTAAATAGATTCAGTTCACACCGCAGAACTCTGTATCGTCTGCCTGACGGCAACAGCTGACAGTTATGGACAACTTTAAAATTTTCTACAACATATATTGAAACAATCAAAATATCCAGTGATGTTCTCGTAACTTTAATTTCACCAACAAATCCTGTCAGTATGACCAAGCATCAAGTTTATTTGTACAGCCTAGCACTTCACAATACACATAATTTCCAAGCAGCTTTACAGAAAGTCATAATGTTACTTTATGTCTATAATGCTTTAGTGCTGTAACAAGTTTTAGGGCTGGACGACATGACGATATATAATAAATATATAAGAGATCATCCGGATTTAGATTTCCCTATATTGTATTTATAGTGTTGTCTAGCAGATAATGTGTTCTCCGGCTTTGCTTTAGGCATTTTCCGGAATTGAAATAAGGTACATAAATATGTCAGAAAACATGTTTCCTGGCCACATGTCAGTGTCAGTGTTGGTGAGTTGTAAGGATCACTGTTGAGTCCAACTGCTTTTAATTTAAGAAGATAATCATTTGTTTTTCTCCCATTTGCACAGTTTCCCTTATTAAAGCCAGTCCTGCTGCAGGATGTTGCAGTCCCGTTGGGAAATTGACATCAATTCATACCCTCTATTGTACACTGTTCTTTCTATCAGACATCCTCACAGAAAAGGACCTCTTTAGTCACTTGCTGTCACAGTTATACACTTGCATTGTGTGGTGGTTTTTCATCGTGTGCTATGACAGACTCAAGGTACATTTACCCTAGTTGTTAAATTAGTTAGTATCATATGAATCATTTTGGATGAATACATCCAAGCGGATTATAAAAAAGTGAATTGAAACATCAATCTCAGAGGAATTGTGTTGTGCTCTGATAAAAAATGGCTGTGGTGGTGTGTAAATTTCCAGTGCTTCCTTTAGGACAGCCCTGGAGTCCTTATTATTTACATATGATCTACAGCTGCCAGCCAAAGGCCGTTGAAGACCTTTTTTTTTTCTTAGCGTAACATCGCCCATCCCACTAGGGAGCCCACTGATTGGCAGGAGACTTAATTTGTATATGCTTCTCTTGTGAATAATTAATCACAATCTAAGTAAGTGGAGCAATTAAATATTAACAACAAAACACACTATTTTGGTCTGATTTTAAAAGCACTTCTGGACAGGAGAATCAATTTTAGGGAAAAACCACACAGAGTATGTGTGTCTGCGATGAAACTGTGTTTGCCCTCTCTGCCTCTCTCTTTCTGTAAAAGGGTTATTGTGAGTAAATGGTGTGATTTGAGTCTGGGGATTTCAGCATTTTTATTTAATTCTATTTGGTAATAGGTGTATTTTTCACCTCAGGCCCATAATACAATGAGTCTGCCACAAAATTAAGACTATTGGTCAACTATTACATATTTTTCATTGGCAGATTCTTAAACTGTTACCCTAATCCAAAGTTTTTGGTTACAGTCTTGCACAAGTTTTTAATTGCTACTAGCTTAGAGTAACCCTAAGGCATGTTCTTTCAATAACCCTGTTATTTAAATGCATATCATTTATTTTCATAATTAGGGTATTGCACAGTAGGGTAGTACAGTTTTATCGTGTCTTAATAGATCACACAGTTCAATTGCAATCAACATTACAGAGTTAAAGATATAGAAAGTAAAAATGGGCTAAAAGTAGAAAATATCATTGCACAACTATACACCAATCAGGCATAACATTATGAGCACTGACAGGTGAAGTGAATAACACTGATTATCTCTTCATCACGGCACCTGTTAGTGGGTGGATATATTAGGCAGCAAGTGAACATTTTGTCCTCAAAGTTGATGTGTTAGAAGCAGGAGAAACGGGCAAGCGTAAGGATTTGAGCGAGTTTGACAAAGGCCAAATTGAGATGTCTAGATGACTGGGTCAGAGCATCTCCAAAACTGCAGCTCTTGTGGGGTGTTCCCGGTCTGCAGTGGTCAGTATCTATCAAAAGTGGTCTAAGGAAGGAACAGTGGTGAACCGGCAACAGGGTCATGGGCGGCCAAGGCTCATTGATGGACGTGGGGAGCGAAGGCTGGCCCGTGTGGTCCGATCCAACAGACGAGCTACTGTAGATCAATTTCCTCAAGAAGTTAATGCTGGTTCTGATAGGAAGGTTTCAGAATACACAGTGCATCACCGTTTGTTGCGTATGGGGCTACATAGCCACAGACCAGTCAGGGTGCCCATGCTGACCCCTGTCCACCGCCGAAAGCACCAACAGTGGGCACGTGAGTGTACCAAGTATGTGTGGTTACAAAAATTCGGCGGTGTGCATACAGTACGCATGTACTCTTCTGATGACGAAATTGAAGTATGCTTTGCAAGGCTGTGCGCTCAACTGTATGCATAAAAAACAAAGTATACCCAAGGCTTAAAGGTGGAGTGCCTTTTCCTGCATTTCAAATTCAATTTGAAAGCATCCGTGCTTCAATACTGGTTAGCTGACCCACAATCCCAGGGTCTTTGTTAGACGTTGGTTCTGCTATCTCTTCCCACTGTCTCATTTCTCATGCAGATAGTCCTCTGTGTTGGTTTTCTCCTGCATCTATTTGGCAATAGAAATAGAGATGGAAAAGCACGTCGGATCGTGGGGACAACCACAGCTGCGCACTTCCCTTCTTATCCCTTTTCCGGCTGCCGTGTGTGTGTGGGTCTCAGAAAGCAATCTCACGTTAATGAAATCATGCGTGCACACATCCACCTGGCCAATCTTGTTGTAATGAAGACTGCTCGCACACACACCTGGGCCAAGGAGGATCGAGATGGGCCTGGACGCCACAATGTTGGCAGGCTGTAGAGGAGCTGATGTAAGGCCCAACTTTCCCCGCAGGTGTCTGTTTAATTTAAACGAAGACAGAGACGCCTGCTCAGGCCAATCAGCTGATTGGCTGACAGGAGGGATTCTAGCAGACTGCAGTGTTTAATAAAGGTACAACCATAAAATTGAATCATGATCCATGCTAAAAGTAATTATCTTTTTCCTCAATAATTATGTTTTTTTTTTTACATTACAATTCTGAGAGTGATTTTAAATGTATATTTATATTTATTTTCTATATATTTTATCCACATAGGTAATTTCAGATAGATGTTCAATATCTTATATTGCTTTTAATGCTAATAATGCTAATTAATGGTAAATTAATTCATTGTTATTGTAGGATCAGGGTTTGGTTTACGATAACAATTAGTTAATTTACCATTAATTAGCATTAAAAGCAATATAAGATATTGAACATTGTCTATATATAATTGGCCACATATATGAATTATTTTGGATGCCCCTGCCCATGAATATCAACCAAGAGAGTTTTAGATCACTTCAATTTTGCCCCCAAGTAAATTCACACGCGCACACACACACACACACACACACACACACACACACACACACACACACACACACACACACACACACACACACACACACACACACACACACACACACACACACACACACACACATATATAAAAATATTTTCATTAACAGCTATAAAGCTATAAGAAATATATATTTTATTGTTTCCTGTAATTTGTATTACTTCAAAAATGTCCTGTGCGCTTTCATATAGCACAAAGGTGCATTTATTTTTAACCTATTTTTAATCCAACACAAAAGCAGTATTTAATTTCCATTTTTCCTCAGGTCCCACAGCACTGCAGAATTTTCTTAGAAACAGAAGTTCACAGAGAGGTGGACTTTTACCAAACGAGTTGAATTTTTAGTTGTACTCAACAGATTTACTGTACTTTTTATAAGTCCTTAGAATTTATCCATTAAAGATTCAAAATTCCTCAGTCCACCAGCATAACAGGAGAATTATGAATTATATCCAGATGTGAAACAAGACAATAAGAAACTTGTTCTCTTTTAACAAGTGTTCAGTGTCCACCATGTCATAAGGAAGGGATTTTATTGAGCATGTTGAAGTTGATAAATCAAAATGGAGACTAGGCAGTGCCACTGACATTAGAGTTTCTACTTGGTAGCAGTGAATATTTGGACAAATCCTAAATCAGATTCCTCAAGACATCTGATTTAAACAAACATAAGAGATAGTCTGTGATGTGATGGCCAAACTTGCATCCTGACGTCTGCAATGTTTGGAAGATTAACAACAGACCTCAGAAGGAAAATGGCCCATCTCAGCAATTTAATGAATTTAAGTGTCCAGCAGAGCAGAATAGTCTGTAAAAGCCTTTGTGTGTGTGTGTGTGTGTGTGTGTGTGTGATTTCTGAAGTATGTGATAAAATGAGTGGAGGAAGAATAAGAACGGTGGCTCGTATAAATCATTTTGACGGGTGGCTCTCACACACCTAGATAACATTATTACCTTTGGGATAATTACCCCGGGTATATAACCGCTAGTATGGCCTCTGCATTATAGAAACTACTTCAGTGTATGGATATCGTGAAGAAACAACCTTTTCTGAAAATTACAACAAACTGTTGATTCTGCTGTTATGGCATTAGTGAAACCACAGTGCTCTCATTTTTTTTTTTTTCCCCCAGAATCTCTTTTGCTTTATAACAGAAACTTTCAGGGTGTTTTCAGAGTTAATTTATGGCAGCTTTCATCTTTTTTGAAGAGTTAGAGCTTCATTAAAGGAATATTTTTGGTTAAAACCAATTTAAACTCCTTGCTCAAATTGTAAAAATAAAGAATCTTTACTTTAATGCGCTTTTAACTTTAACACTTGGGGGTTTAAGTACAGAAATATAGAGCTTACATTTATGGTAAAACAGATACAAAGTATTATTATTATTTTTTTTTTCCATCTGTAAAATTGTCTAAGTCAAACCTCTGAGGTGGGAGTTTACCAATAGTTTTGCTTTACCAAAATTTTTAGTGGGTGGATGGATGGAATAAAATAGAATTTGCTTCAAGCAAAGTTGCAAACTGCTTTACAGATAGTCATGTCCCCTAGGTTTACTGGATTTACATGATCATGACATGAGTTGAAAGTTTGGATATAACTTTGCACAAAAAAAATTGTAAAAATAAAGAATCTGTCATCTGTCATCTGTCATCAAAATTCTGTCATCAGAACACCAATTAAAATATCTTAATTTGTGTTCCAAAGATGAACGAAGGTCTAACGGGTGTGGAACGACATGAGGGTGATTACTCACCCTCATGTTGTTCCACACCCGTTAGACCTTCATTCATCTTTGGAACACAAATTAAGATATTTTAATTGGTGTTCTGATGACAGAATTTTCATTTTTGGGTGAACTAACCCTTTAAGTTCAACCCGAAAGAGCATTTAAAGTAACTCTTTTTTATTAACTGTATTTAAAAATAAAAGAAGTGACCACATTCATATGTTCATATGTATTCTGCAGACATAACAGATATCTTCAGATCAGCTGCACTAATATAACTGGAAATCTGTCCTCTTCAATTTAACAAAGACCCTGTTTTAACCCGGTGTCCGGCTTGTGAACCCTCCAGAGGTGTAAGATTGAACTAAAGGGATTAAAGTTAATTTTAAAAGTGCTGTAAGTCTAAGAGCTGGGCAAATCACTCCGTTCACTGTCTGCATGTTCCATAGTGCGACAGAGATTAAGGTATTAAGGCTGATAAATTGCTCTGGCGTCACTAGAAGTGAGAAAGACAGTAATCAAGGGTGTACGTGAGAGAACGGCTGATTAAGGAGTTTGTGTTATTCATGAATTGTGGAAAATTGTAAAAAGAGGGATTGACAGCAGACTGTGAGAGATGTATATTAATTCATACTTCATATGATAATTTGGTTCACAAACTTTTTTGATGGCTGGATTTTTTTTTATGTTTGTGGCAAGTTTTCATCTTTTTGTTTGTGTCCTATAGGGTCTGGAGGCATGTTTGTCAGGAGTTTGTTCACTGACAGAAGCTGTTTTCATCAAACTTCACCCAGCATCTTGACTCGATCCAGTAAATGACAGGGCTTCATGTGGTTGTTGTTTTCAGGTTGTTTTTATTCCCCCTTTAAAAGGGATGGAAGCAAACTGAACTGCTGTCTGAGATGTGGTGGCCGTC
Source organism: Ancherythroculter nigrocauda (assembly GCA_036281575.1). Classification (NCBI taxonomy): domain Eukaryota; kingdom Metazoa; phylum Chordata; class Actinopteri; order Cypriniformes; family Xenocyprididae; genus Ancherythroculter; species Ancherythroculter nigrocauda. The sequence continues at coordinate 43,595,711 of VTFQ01000005.1, forward strand.
TTTCTATGTCTCTTTGTCTCCGTTGCACAGAGCATATTGAAGACCTTCTGTTTCTATACTTCGAGTGGAGGCAAATTGTCACAATTTAGTCAAAAGCCATCATATTCTCAACTCTCGGGTGAGGAAAGAGCCATTTTGGGCATTTCTATTTACATAAGTTTGAAAATAACTGATTTCTGTGTTGTCAGAAGAAATGCTGTAAGCAGACGTGCAAGGACTCAGCAAGTGTTTCATAAAAATGAACAGAGGTGTAAAGGCCAGAACACACCAAGCCGACGCCGACGAACTAGTGGAGACGAAAGCAGACTGCGGGGTTGGCTCACGTCGGCAGCGTCTGTGTCCAAAGTTGGCCTGACACACCAAACCGACGCTAAACAGCCGACGGACAAGTAGCACGTCAGTTCTGCGCCTGCGTGAGATGAAATGCCTTTCAGAAACAGCAGGCGGCAGTAGCTGAGCAGCCAATCAGAATGATCAGATGGCCCGACGGACCGACGAGCTCCAACGCCGATTCAACATTTCGAATCGGCCGAAAAAAAGGCCGACGAGGACCAACTTCAGCCGACGGTGCGGAACACACTGAGAAAACTTAGTCGGCCGACGAAGAAAAACTGCCCGACGGCCGACCGTCGGCTTGGTGTGTTCCGGCCTTAAAGAGTACCTAAAAACCATACTTGAGTAAAAGTACAGATACCTTACATTGAAAATGACTCCACTACAAGTTACAAGTCACCAATTCCAATACGACTCGAGTAAAAGTCTTAAAGTATCTGATTTTAACAGTACTGAAGTATTTTACTCATGCTGAATGTAGGATCAGAGATGCACTAGTCCTGAGAGACATGTCAGTGAAAATAAGAAACAATTGATTTGTAAGATGTGAAATCAAGTTTATTTTCTAAAATCACAATAAAACTGAACACCTCAATGTTGCAACAAATCAAGGTCGACACAACAACCTTTTAAACGTCTACAAACTCTCAAGTCTGAGTTGAGCTCAAGTGCACAGAAAGGCCATAAGTAAACCAATATCCTTCAAAACAGTCTTTTCAATATAGTGGATAAATAAAACAATGTTAAGTAAAATTAAAAAGTAAAAGTCTACTGTATGTGCTGGTTTGAGCCTCATCACCAGATGCAGTCATTTCCTCATCTAATAAATCAAACACCTGCGATCAGCAACTACCTGCTAATGCACTCACATTCACGTAAAGTAGCTTTGTTGAGTAAAGGCAAAATGCACAAGTTACAGTATGTCAATGTCAATGTCAAGCTGCCATGAAAAAATGTAAATTGTAATTGCATTACTCATCACAAATGTTGTGGAGTAAAAAGTACATTTACTTGCTCAAAAATGTAGTCAAGTATAGAGTAAAAGTTGCCAATATCTCTGATACTCAGTACAACTATAAAGTAGCCAAAAAGATACTTAAGTACAGTAACTAATTACATTTACTCAAGTACTTTACACTTCTGAAAATGAATTGTGTTACTTAAAGGGTTTTCACACATACTGCATTTTGAAGCAACCGAAAGTCATTCATTCTTAATGATCAGGCAATATGAGCATTAGAGCATTCGATTTGATGCAGGATTCTCCAAAGATGCAAAAAAAGTTGGGGCCTTATTCATGAAACATGAGTAGAATGCATTTCTGTGTAAATTCTTCATTTTTACCAATTTTTTCCCCATTTAAAGTAAAGATGGTTTTATGTGTGATTTAGAGTTATGCATAATGCTCATGCTGCATCAGTGCAGTCTATACAAATGTTTAACCCTCCAAAACATTCATTTTCAACAGCAAGAAAACGGATATATTTTCAGATTAGTTTGACCAGCAGGATGGATGGATGGATGGATAGACAGATGGATGGATGAATAGGTCTATAGGTAGACAAATGGATGCATGGATATAAACAGATTGTTGATACAAGGTTGTAGATAGATAGATAGATAGATAGATAGATAGATAGATAGATAGATAGAGGTGACTTGAATGGTCCTTGCTTTGCATTTATATGCTGTACCATCTAAACCAAGCTGCTTTTGTACTCTACTCTAGCTACACAAGCCATGACCTCAGTTAGGGTCAGTACTAATCCTGTGAAGTGTCACCTATCTCAGTGATGTGAATTATAAAGGCAGCTCTCCTTCTTTGACCCGCTGTCATTGGAGAAGGAAGATCGATGAGCTACGGGCCACTGTAATTGGGTAATACGCCTCTTTTGGGAGGGTGTCCATGAATCAATGCGAGTGTATTACAGAAGCTGTAAAACAGCCCTTGGATGGACTGTAAATACTGGAGAAGTGTGAAGCACCCCATAGGCCGCACTGAGGTAATGCTTAACTAAAGTTCCCTTGTACTTCCCTCCTGGCTGAGTACATGGAATTGTTCTATAGGGCTTTCGTTCTCGGTTTAGTACACGACTAACAATAGAAAAGACAGAGACAAATAATTCCTCTCTGGCCAAACTGTACTCCTCAGCAAAGATATTTTAAGAGCAAGTTGCTTGACTAAAAACTTCTGTGACACTGGAGAGAGCCCTCGGAGTGCATCATCCAATTGTCTGGCCCATCTCACACCTGCACTGTCAGTGTGGCTCTCCATCTGCCAGCAGTTCTGAGCCCAGCGCAGGGAATTCCCTTCTCACTTCAGGCCGCTGGGATTGCGAGGCCAGCCCGTGGCACTTCAAGTGTTTCATCTCCAGTCGGTGAAAAGACAGCAGTAGGGGAAGAGAAGGAGCAGTGAGATATGGGTATCACACATAGAAGGTCGTTTTTGTCTTGTGTTGTTGTGGTCGATGTTGTGTTGAATCTGACATGCTGAACGGCTAGAACATCATCAACATCCTCACAGGTACAAGACTGTGATCCCTAATTAGCCTAGCTGTAAACGTACAACACTTTCAGTTCTCCATCCCTAGAGTGGCTCCAGTCTGTTCTCTGTCTGTCTGATGCATATTGCACACAAAATTGGCAAGCTCAGAAATTTTAATTAACTTTTTTTTTTTTTGGTAACTGTTTTCATGTTAAATCTTGGTTAATATTTAGGTATATTTGGTATAATTTTGCAAAATGAATGAAATGCTGACTAAATTTATAGGATATTAAAAGGATATTTTCATCAAAAGTCAAAAAATATGACTAAAACAAACAAAAATGTACTGGTTGATACAAGTATAGGAATAAAAACTGTATATGCCAGGTTAGTGGCACTGAACTTCGAAATACGTTCAGTGAGAAATGTTGCCTTTGCAACTAGCTGAAAAATAATTAAAGTTTTTTTTTTTTTTTTAAATATATTATTTCATTATAATATTTGTTTTATTTCAATTAACAAAAATGTATGTGATAATATATAGTATATATGATAATATAGAATATATTTTACTTGATATATATATATATATATAGTTTTTGTTAACTATAACAACCCTGAGTTAAAGGGATAGTACTCCCAAAAGTGACGATTGTCAGTTTCAAACCTGACTTTCTTCTTTCTTTCTTTTTTCTGGGCAACACGAAAGAAGAAATTTTGGGAAATATCTCAGTGTTTTTTTGTCCTTGGAATTGAAGTCAGTGGTCACCAAATCTGTTTGGCAACATACTGTAATAACTGGCAGTTATTTAGTACAGTGTGGGGCTAAACGGAGCTATACTACTCTAGTATACTTGTATTATGCTAACTAGTGCGAGCACTCGCGTCCCATACACCGCACGACTGTATCTCTTTTCGCAGAATAAAACAGTAGGAGGCAGTACTGTCTTTTCTTTTCTTTTATTCTGAACACAGAATAAGAATTACACAGGCAAGGCCAGATTGCCAAGTCCCTCCTGTACACATATCTCTCCATGATGGTGAGAGCCACACTTTTTAATACCAGGTGGTAATTGAACCAAACCCACCCAAACTAACTAGAACATAAACACACATCACTTTGCAAAATCAAAACCCAACCATCTTGCTTAAATAATACATAAATCAACTCAAAACAAACAAATACCCATAATGCAACCAGCTGCTGGTGTTGAATGCTGGGTCACTACAATACTTTGAAATATCTTTTTGTGTTCTGCAGAAGAAAGAAAGCCATATAGTTTTAGATTTACATGAGGGTGATTAAATGATGACAAAATTTTGTATTTTTATTTTTGTGTGAACTATCCCCTTAAAAAAGATGATTTTTAACTCCAACCGTTGCCGTCTGTCATTCAAATAATGCCAGTGGATGGGAACTTCTACTATAAGAGTAAATAAAACTTGCTTAGACAAACCCAAATTAAACCCTGTGGCTCGTGACGACACATTGATGTCCTAAGACATCAATGTGTTAGACATTACTGCCGTTGTCAGAGCGCGATCAGACCTCACTAAGCGAATGCTGAACACAGTTGGACATAGTGGTGCATTAGAGGTAAAAAAAATTATATAAATTCTGTTCAGTTTCTCGCACAAACCGATCGTTTCGTGTCTTAGGATATCAATGTGTCGTCATGAGCCGCAGGGTTTAATTTGGATTTGTCTAAGCAAGTTTTATTTACTCTTATAGATGATGTTCCCATCCACTGGCATTATTTGAATGACAGACGGCAGCGGTTGCAGCTAAAAATCATCATTTGTGTTCTACTGAAGAAAAAAAGTCACCTACATCTTGGATGCCCTGGGGGGTAAGCAGATAAACATCAAATTTTCATTTTTGGGTGAACTATCCCTTTAAGTTAACTAAATATACCTGAGCTTAAGTGTAAACTGCATAGTTTTAGAGAAATAATCAGTGTGCATTATGTTTGTGAAGATACACTTTTTTTTGTGTGTTACCTCCAACACTGCTAGAAGAAACTTGATTATTTATGAGCACACATGAACACACATGAATGGCTCCACAGTGTCTAATTACCATTGGGTTGGATTTTCTTAGAGCCCAGTGTAAATTAAAGAATTATTGACAAAGCGAATTGTTATTGGTCATATTTAAGTAGTCATTGTCAGTTTTGATTGTGAAGTTTATTTTGTAAGCAGTTTATGAACTGTTGATGTAGAATAGTGATAAAGCTTGCCAGAAAGCACTACTCTTTTAGCCAGTTTATAAGGAGATGGGCTGGTTGACTAAACTACTGTCATCATTCTCTCTTGTGAATATACACCGATAAAATGATCAGTTATATAAAATGAGAAAGAAAGAGAAATGTGAAATTTCGAATGCATATCACAACATAATTACGACTTCTGAACTCTTAAGTAAGAACTTCCCAGGAGAACTTGAAGGCGGCATGACCATCTGTTTTTCCAGATGCCAGAATCTGGAGGAGATTTAAAAGAGGGGAAAGAAAAACTATCTGGGAAGATGTATAACATCTGTCTTAATTTTCTTCATTGCTCTGCATCTCCAGAGAAGTCCCAAAGCCGAACCCTAGAGGACGTCACATCTTCATTTGCAGCTCTGGTATAAACTCTCGAATATGTGCAGATTTTGAAGAGACTCTTTCAGGAATAGTCAATCCCAAGTGTCAGGAAGTTTTAAGTCAACCATGCCACATATTGATTTGAGTAGTAAATGCTTCTCTGCTTCTGGAGGGTTCCATTATTAACACAGCGTGTAGTTAAATGCTTTAGTTGGGTGGTAATGAAGTCAGCCTGGGAAGTTCACATCAGATCAGGCCTCGTTAGAACTGATGTTTGACTGCTGGGCTGAAGAGGGAAGACTATTTGCTTAGGGACTTTAAACAGACATTGTAGAACATCATTGCCTGCTTCAGGGGAAATACTCTGCAGATTACTCACATTTAATAGCACTTTTGAGAGAACCAGATTTTTTTGCTTTCTTATTATCTCATTGGATGGTGCCAAAGTAGAAAATGGTATTAGCAGACTGATGGGATATCTGTATTCGTTGGTACCTGATTTTTGTGTGAAACACAGGGGTCTGTAACTAAACAATTAAAGAATGGGAGTCCCTTCAGGGCCAATAGAGTGCATTAGTGCAAAAAAGTCTTTGTTAAAGCGTTATAAGCCGTGAACCAAATCAACCAGCTATGAGGTGAATCACAACATTTCCAACTTTTATTTAAAGCAAAAAAGTATTTGAAAATCTGACAAGACCGACTCGATTACACCATTTACATTGCTTCATGGGAGTGGGCGTTCCCTGCAAGCTCTTATGCCGTGATTTGCTCACTGTGACAATTTGATTGGTGGAATTTTCTGTACACCATCATAGTGTACATCATAGCATCATAAACACATTATTTTAAAAATAAGTTGAAATAATGTGAATGGGTTGCTTCAACAAAGGCTTATACCATTGATAAAAACCTTTAAAGACAGATCTACTGTGAGTTCAGAGGTTGTTAAAGTTATCATTAAAAATGGAGAAAATGTATTTAGAAATGTTTGAAATATTATTGCTTCAAGAACCCAACTGTTGCACTCTGTTGCACTCGAGGGAAATGATGGGTAGAGTTTGGTGAAAGTGGTCATTTGATGCCATTGTTGAGGTTTGGTGCCAATTTAGCATCTGAATGTTGACTGCTGCTTGAAGAGTAGCAGCTGTCACCTTGTCTTCTCCAACTATCATGCTCAGCGACATAATCTCTCCAGCCCCCTCAATCAACAAGTTAACAAAGGCTGATGACATTGCTGCTGCCATGACAACATCTTGCATCTTACTTTGATTGAATGGATGTTGGCGCAGAGGTTATAGTTAAATGCATATGCCTTCTACATTACCATTCAAGTGTACCTCTTCAGTGGCATCAACAACAAGAACTGGCTGTATAGGAATGATCCAACAAATATTTTTAATCTTTCCATACTGTTAAAGCATTTCCAAACATTGGAAAATGGGGTGCAGGGTAGAAGCGGCAGTAGGACAGTTTTGGCAACGATTATTATTTTGTAATTCCATTTAGAATGGAGGCTTTTTGTTGCCACATAAAAAGTAAGAATCTATTCTGTCTACGTCCTAATGTTTTGAGATTAATCTCATAATAGGACTTTTATACGGTGGCCGAGAGAGCTCAACGCACTGCAACTGAAGAAACCTCATGCAAATAGAAAAAACGAATTTAAGAAAACATCATCAGTTTGACAACACATGTGCTGCAGATATTTGCAGCGAGTTTCTGTATTTGATTGCGTTGTGAGTATTTGCATCATGTTTCTGTATTTGGTTGTGTTGTGAGTATTTGCAACGTGTTTCTGTCTTTGGTTGCATTGTGAGTATTTGCAGCACATTTCTGTATTTGTTTACGTTGTGAGTATTTGCAGCATATTTTTGTATTTGTTTTGCATTGTAAGTATTTGCAGCGTGTTTTTGTTTTTGGTTGCATTGTGAGTATTTGCAGCGCTTTTCTATGTTTGTTTGCATTGTGAGTATTTGCAATGTGTTTTTGTATTTGGTTGCATTGTGAGTATTTGCAGCATGTTTCTGTATTTGGTTGCATTGTGAGTATTTGCAGCATGTTTCTGTATTTGGTTGCATTGTGAGTATTTGCAGTACGTTTTTGTATTTGTTTTGCATTGTTAGTATTTGCAGTGCTTTTCTATGTTTGTTTGCATTGTGAGTATTTGCAACGTGTTTCTGTATTTGGTTGTGTTGTGAGTATTTGCAACGTGTTTCTGTATTTGGTTGCGTTGAGTATTTGCAGCGCGTTTCTGTATTTGCGTTGTGAGTATTTGCGGCATGTTTCTATATTTGTTTTGCATTGTGAGTATTTGCAGTGCGTTTCTGTATTTGGTTGCGTTGTCAGTATTTGCAGCACGGTTTTATATTTGTTTGCGTTGTGAGTATTTGCAACGTGTTTCTATATTTGTTTTGCATTGTGAGTATTTGTAGAGCGTCTCTGTATTTGTTTGCGTTGTCAGTATTTGTGGTGTGTTTCTATATTTGTTTTGTGTTGCGAGTATTTGCGGCGTGTTTCTGCATTTATTTTGTGTTGTATTTGCAGCGCTTTTCTATATTTCTTTGCATTGTGAGTATTTGCGGTGTGTTTCTGTATTTGGTTGCATTGTTAGTATTTGCAGTGCTTTTCTATGTTTGTTTGCATTGTGAGTATTTGCAATGTGTTTTTGTATTTGGTTGCATTGTGAGTATTTGCAGCATGTTTCTGTATTTGGTTGCGTTGTGAGTATTTGCAGTACGTTTTTGTATTTGTTTTGCATTGTGAGTATTTGCAGCAAGTTTCTGTATTTGGTTGCATTGTTAGTATTTGCAGTGCTTTTCTATGTTTGTTTGCATTGTGAGTATTTGCAACGTGTTTCTGTATTTGGTTGCGTTGTTAGTATTTGCAACGTGTTTCTGTATTTGGTTGCGTTGTGAGTATTTGCAGCGTGTTTCTGTATTTGGTTGCGTTGTGAGTATTTGCAGTACGTTTTTGTATTTGGTTGCATTGTTAGTATTTGCAGTGCTTTTCTATGTTTGTTTGCATTGTGAGTATTTGCAACGTGTTTCTGTATTTGGTTGTGTTGTGAGTATTTGCAACGTGTTTCTGTATTTGGTTGCATTGAGTATTTGCAGTGTGTTTCTATGTTTGTTTGCATTGTGAGTATTTGCAACGTGTTTCTGTATTTGGTTGTGTTGTGAGTATTTGCAACGTGTTTCTGTATTTGGTTGCATTGAGTATTTGCAGCGCGTTTCTATATTTGCGTTGTGAGTATTTGCGGCATGTTTCTATATTTGTTTTGCGTTGTGAGTATTTGCAGTGCGTTTCTGTATTTGGTTGCGTTGTCAGTATTTGCAGCACGGTTTTATATTTGTTTGCATTGTGAGTATTTGCAACGTGTTTCTATATTTGTTTTGCATTGTGAGTATTTGCAGAGCGTTTGTATACTTGTTTGTGTTGTGAGTATTTGCAACATGTTTCTATATTTGTTTTGCATTGTGAGTATTTGCAGAGCGTTTCTATACTTGTTTGTGTTGTGAGTATTTGCAACATGTTTCTATATTTGTTTTGCATTGTGAGTATTTGCAGAGCGTTTCTATACTTGTTTGCATTGTGAGTATTTGCAACATGTTTCTATATTTGTTTTGCATTGTGAGTATTTGTAGAGCGTCTCTGTATTTATTTGTGTTGCGAGTATTTGCGGCGTGTTTCTATATTTATTTTGTGTTGTATTTGCAGCGCTTTTCTATATTTCTTTGCATTGTGAGTATTTGCAGTGTGTTTCTGTATTTGGTTGTATTGTTAGTAATTGCAGCGTGTTTCTATATTTGTTTCTGTTCTGAGTATTTGTGGCGTGTTTCTATATTTGTTTTGCGTTGTGAGTATTTGCAGTGCGTTTCTGTATTTGGTTGCGTTGTCAGTATTTGCAGCACGGTTTTATATTTGTTTGCATTGTGAGTATTTGCAACGTGTTTCTATATTTGTTTTGCATTGTGAGTATTTGCAGAGCGTTTGTATACTTGTTTGTGTTGTGAGTATTTGCAACATGTTTCTATATTTGTTTTGCATTGTGAGTATTTGCAGAGCGTTTCTATACTTGTTTGTGTTGTGAGTATTTGCAACATGTTTCTATATTTGTTTTGCATTGTGAGTATTTGCAGAGCGTTTCTATACTTGTTTGCATTGTGAGTATTTGCAACATGTTTCTATATTTGTTTTGCATTGTGAGTATTTGTAGAGCGTCTCTGTATTTATTTGTGTTGCGAGTATTTGCGGCGTGTTTCTATATTTATTTTGTGTTGTATTTGCAGCGCTTTTCTATATTTCTTTGCATTGTGAGTATTTGCGGTGTGTTTCTGTATTTGGTTGTATTGTTAGTAATTGCAGCGTGTTTCTATATTTGTTTCTGTTCTGAGTATTTGTGGCGTGTTTCTATATTTGTTTTGCGTTGTGAGTATTTGCAGTGCATTTCTGTATTTGGATTGCTTTGTCAGTATTTGCAGCAGGTTTTTGTATTTTGTTGTGGTGTGAGTATTTGCAGCGCGTTTCTATATTTCTTTGCGTTGTATTTGCAGTGTGTTTCTGTATTTGGATTGCATTGTCAGTATTTGCAGCACGTTGCTGTATTTTGTTGCGTTTTGAGTATTACACCATACTTTTATGAGAAAAAAGGTGCAAAATTATGAGATTATAGTAATATTTTGAGAATAAAATGAAATGTAAGAGAATGAAGTCAGGACATTTATGACCTTTTATAAAATATTTGATGCTTTATTTTTTTCCTTTTTTTATTTTAACGTGGCACTACAACATCACTATGTCGTGCTACCAAACACTCTCAAAGCAAATTCCAAAGAATTTGTACATTCCCATTTGTATATTTTTGTATGATCTACTTTAGTTTTTTTTTTTAATTTTTTTAGCTTGTTTGATATGAAAAAAAATCTGTTTTGTAAAGTGAGCAATTTGTACTGCAGAAAGGAGATTGCTTGAGTTCTGATTTCCTTTTCCTGTTTGCAATCCATCTTCCTCCTGTCTTAATCACCATCCACACAGTTCAACACGTCCACATCTGTCAGGCTAAATCTTCTTTTCTCTTTCAGGCCTGATGTGCTCTCATTTGGCAGAATTGCCTGAAATGGGCTTTTGTGTTGACTGTTTTGATGTTTGGCAGTCCTGATCTTCTAGGTTTGCCTGCATCTTGTTCTGAGGCTGACCCTGGTTAAAGCGTTCCACCTGATGCCGCTCTCTCACAGTGGCATTCTGGGTGATTGGGTCTCTGATATTAATCTAGGTAGAGTTCGATTTGTCATTGTTCCTTCTCTGAGGCCTTGGATTGGATCCCATTCAGAGGTTAGGCTGATTTTGATTGGTTCCTGCTCTTAGGGCATTAAGTTGGATCTGTTTTGAAATTCTCTACCCTTTAGGAAAGCTTCGACATAAATGGCTGGATTTTATGGGTCTCTCTGATTGCTTCTATCCATTGGGCCTGTTTTCAAGGTTCTACAAAAATATCCAGCACCTTGGCCTCACATTTTCTTCTTTATTTTGTTATTTTGCTTTTACAATGAAATGTAGATCTGTTTTGCCTCAGTAGCCAGATTTTACTTTTAGCATTAAGTGACCCAACACTGTACAAACATTTTTACTGTGAAAATCAAACAGTGTATAAATCAATTATTTTAAATAGTAGTAATATTTGACAAGTAGTAATATTATGTTTTTACTGTATTTTTTTCATCAAAAACATGCAACCTTGGTGAACATATGAGACTTTTTTAAAAAAAAAAAAAATAAATAAATAAAAATTAAAAAACCTTATCGGGCCCACACTTTTGAATGGTATTGTGTATGTACTGTGTGTGTAACATGAACGTGTGCTCAACAATATGCAATATTGTAAATAAAACATAGGTTGATTTAATGATTTTTAGTCAATAATTCAACTCACCAGAACTGTTCATTTTTTTCCACATTTTTTAATAAAAGCGTCATTAATTTTATTCAGTTTTGCACTCTTTCATTTTTGTCCGTGTATAAGTGTGTTGTTATGGAAGGAGTGTGTTTACAACACTGTGCCAAACACAATTAAGCAAATTAAGCCATTTTAAGATTTTAAGACCTTGTAAAGTTTTCTTCATGGTTGTTGAGGATAATGGCATGTCATGCAACCATTCACTGTTGGCATCTAGTTAATCTTCTACCAAGTGTCACATGCATGTGTGCCAAGACCTTGCATGCCTGTAACTCAAAGCTCTATAAACAGACTTGTGCTGGGTCAAGCTGTTCTTGCGTAAATGCTATCAAGGGACCTCTTTCCTTCTACTGTTTTCAGGGCTGCAGGCCATATTTACCCCCCACTCGCTCATAGTCGCAACAGGAGTTCTGGAGCCATACGGGTTACTGTTGGAACAAACTTGACTGAGGAGAAGTGCTTTTGTTCAAGGTGAATTGTACTTCTTTCTGAAATTGTTTTTCTACATCAGAACATGCTTTGTCCTATTAGCACTACACATTGGAAAACAAGTGCAACAAATCACACCAAACTATGAAACCTAACTGAATAACAAACAAAATATTTTAGCAAAATGTCACTGTAGTCATTAGCGGCTCCTGATCTTAAATTTAGGTAGGGCAGATTGTGGGTCTTAGCGCTAGTTAATGATACACATTTTGTAAGCTTTATATTCTAATCACTGAACACATGCAGACACACTTTTGGCAGAGGTTTACTGTCTTATTCAGCCTGAGGGTGGCGCTCTAAAGTTGATTGACAGGCTTTAAAGTATTAGTTCACTTTCAATTGAAAATTACCCCAAGCTTTACTCACCCTCAAGCCATCCTAGCTGTATATGACTTTCTTCTTTCTGATGCATCCATCCATCATAAACGTACTCCACACGGCTCGGGGGGGTTAATAAAGGCCTTCTGAAGTGAAGTGATGTGTTTGTGTAAAAAAAAAAAAAAAAATCCATATTTAACAAGTTATGAAGTAAAATATCTAGCTTCCACCAGACCACTTCTGTATTCAACTTACGCAAAAAACTGGAGTCGCGTCAGTCAATCTTTTTCCGTAAATTGAATAGGGAAGGCGTAGGACGTAGCGTAAGCTTTTTGAACTGCGAGAGTTTTACACATTCTTCGTAAGTTGAATATGGAAGGCAGTCTGGCGGAAGCTAAGTATTTTACTTCATAACTTGTATGTTGTATCACTAATAATCGTCATAAATATTAGTTAAAAAATAAATAAATATCACTAATAGGCTAATGGCTATTCGAGTGAGGTGATTCAATCTTTGGTTTTTAAGAGGAAAACAGAAGTACATGCTATAAGTGGATTTTACGGTACTAATATTTACCTCTAGCCTGACTTCGTCATACTCATATTCTAGGCAGAATGTGAGTCTGATACTGCTCCATTGCACTTGAATTATGGGGCGTGTCTTAACCGAACCAGTAAAAAAAAAAAACTCTGCACTCAATTGGATAGACCTACAACCAATCAGAGCAACGCAGTAAGTGACGTATGTTGAACTTGTACTTAAACTTTTGCCGAATCCCGTTGGAAGGACGGCAAACACATCTTTCCCATCGACAAATGCCTTGATTGCGGTTCTTTGTTCGTCTTTTAAAATTAATGCGCTGTCGATTTCTTTTATTACAGACGTTATAGCGGAATCTAAACATCTTACTTCTCCAGCTGCAGTCATCGTTGGTGAAAACCATAGACTGTAAAAAAATATGGACGTAGTGTCCGTGACGTCACCCATAGAGTTCTGAACATCAGTTTTGACGCGCAAATGAGGCCGCGGCCATCTTAGCAGCGCGTCACCGCACGTCGCTCCCGGATAACTGAAAATGGGCAAAGAGGCGGGACGAAGTTGGAGCCCATGCGACTTGTTGCTGAAACCACGCCCGCCTAGCTATATATCTTAGATACTATCTAAAATATTAATAAAGATAACAATATCATTAGAAAGTACTAAAGGTTTACTGTCAATCTACGGTGTTTTTTAAGATAACGTTATAGATGCTCCAACACCAGTAGGCCAATTAATTTGTGTGGGGTGTGCAAATAACACAAAAATCAACTGGGACTTCATACCTTTAATGAAATAGAGATCGCGAGATGAATCCAATCCGTTGCACTTGTATAACTCTCAAATGTTCTCTCAAATGAATGAGCACGTTTCCAAAGTATAATTCAAAATAGTGCAGCAGTTTTAGTTATATCCAAGCAGTGCTGTCGGAGTTGTATATCTTCCTGGTATTGTCATTGTAGTAAATCTCAGGAACAAAACTTTTAGCCAATGCCACGATCCAACAACGTGTTCCGCATGCGAGCACATGTACACAGACTGACATCTATCTCGAGTATGCAGCAAGCCATATATTGTATAAAATAATCCAGAAAAAAGCACAAATACGGCTGAGATGCCAAATTCAGTGGCTGAAATGAGCTGCTGAGGTAACGACGGCTCACAGACAGCAGCGCCAATCCACCTGTCACTCAAGTGACCACGCCCTTAATTATGCAGAACTTTAAGGCTTAATATAATTTAAACGGATGAGTTATAAAAAAATTCACCCCCCTCAGAGTTGTCATGAAGGGCAAAATTAGCAGTATAGACCAAAACTCAATTTGAACCAGAGTGTAAACATGTTTTTTTCTGCTGTAAACTTGGCCTTTTTAACATTATGGTCAATGAGATTCTGCTCCCTTTTGCAGCCTGTCCCTACCGGCCAGTCGATGAATCGCAGTTTAAATTACTTCCGTATTGGCTTCACGAGAAACTGGGGGAGGTTGCCGCTTGGTGAAAACCAATTCAACCCAAGCGCTCTTTGATGACGTGGGTGGTTACGTAACCGCAGATAGCCTGTCCATCATCGATTAAAGCCCGCCCTGGCAATTTGATTGGCTCGGCCTTCTGGGAGCCGAGCATAATTACTCCACAATGGATCGAGTCCAGACCGAACTTCCCGTCCAAAAAATGTTGTGGGCGGGGTTCGGGCTGGCACCCAGGCTAATTTACCTCCAAATTATGAACCATTTATCACTGTAATACCAAGGTGTAACCACTAGATGGCTGTATAGCCCTATAAAAATATATAAACATGGCTGTGTACATTGCTTTCCAGACATAATCATTTAATTGTAATAGGTTTTGCATTTGGATATAGCCTATATTTAGATATTATTAGAGACTACTTTAGTCATAGTTGAGATTTTAGTTTTTTAGAAGTTAATTTGAAGTGTCAGCTTTTGCATTATTATTGCAGTCAAATCCGGACACGAAAGCATTTTATTACTCATACTAGCTAATAGCTTGATCAGTCACATGAAAGTAATCAGAATATTGACACAGTGTGAGATCTGGTCTGTGGTCTCTCCTCCTATTTGAAAAACTCAGCAAATTCAGATTCAAGTAGCTTTATAGGCATGGTAAAAAGGCTTTACATTGCCAAAGCATTGACAGCATTGAGCATTCTCAAATTTACAGGCAACAATGGGCATCGAATAAGGCAGTGATTGACAGCGCACTGATCCAGCGGCATTGGGCATTGTCAGATTAACAGTACCTGTTCTTGACAAGTGGCAGTTTAGAAAATGAGCACTCTGTTTTTCGGTGCTGGAAATCCATTTATCCTTTGTTGAAACTTCCTCGCTGTCATGGAGAGAACAGCTCATGGTTGCTTACAACGGCAGACACCACTGCCGTGCTTTGAAAAGAAGGAGAAAGTGGCGTGACTGGTTGTTTCAACTCATTTTTAGACGCGACATGAGAACTGCCCCTAAAATCGGTCATGCGCGCTGTGCACGCGTCAGTTGCTTGTTATTTTAAGACCTCCACCCAGTAACACTAGTAATTACTAGAACTGTAAAAATAGATTAATAAGAAAACATTTGTAAAAACCGCCGAACATAGCCCCCCTGATCACATAGGCCCCCTGATCATGCAGCCTAGGTTAGCCTATGCGTTAATCCGTCCCTGGCCACAGACTGTAGTTACAACAATGGCTAAATAAAGTAACAATTGTTTATTACGAACCAGTTCAATAGCATATAGATGACCTCAAAGCTAGCAGACATGGCAATATAATTTGATTGATATATTGTTATTATATTTTAATAAATAGGAGAACCTTCATTGTTATCCAAGATGCTTCAAGATTAATGTTTACGACAGATGCGTGATTACTCTTGAATGAGATTTGAGTGATCAAATCACAAAAACATTTTGGCCACTGTTTACACCTGTATTTGTCTGACCTTCTCCGGGTCTGTTCCTGGTTGGTGGAATGACCTGCCACGCTCTATCCGAGCAGCTGAGTCTCTAGCCATTTTCAAAAAAATGCTAAAGACGTATCTTTTTCGTCAGCACTTGACCCAGTGATAGTAGCACTTGCCTTGACTAATATTCTTCTATCTATTTGTGTATTTATTTATTTAAAAAAAAAAAAAAAAAATTCTTGCAATGAGCACTTTACTGACATAACTGTGACTTCACACAGCACTTGCAAATTGTTGTTCTCATGTTGATTTGATTGATTCTACTACTCTCATTTGTAAGTCGCTTTGGATAAAAGTGTCTGCTAAATGACTAAATGTAATGTAAATGTATTTAGGGCTGTACACCTGAGACAGATATAAATTTCAGGTCTAAACTGGCCTTAAGTTTTTATCTTAACACATTTTTGGTGAGTCAAACCAGTCTTCCCTTCTTAACCTGGGAGAAGACAAACACGCATCCCGCATCTGCCCGGCTACAGCTATTACTGTGCCAGTCTTCATCAGTATCTTGGCTGCAGTTTAGACTGAGACCTTCACCTGACAGTCAGAGAGAGCGGCCCCGGAGCTTGTGTTTAACACTCCAGTAAAAGACCCATGTCTGCCTGCCCTGGTCCCGGACAAACTCAATTTAATCCCCTGTCTCTGTATTGATGAATGGTGGGGAAAGTTCAGAGAGCAAATTAAGTTTCTTTTAGAAGTTTTGTTGTCGCAGTTGTTGTTGTGGTGGTGGTCGGTTGGCAGGCTGAGCCTTCAATAAGACGTCTTGCCTTTGTTTTGGCCCACAATTAAATGAACAGTCGGAAGCTTCAGCGAGGAAGCCTTTTAAATGCTTTAAGAGTTGTTTTACATCTAAGCTGAATCACCTAATTTGTAGCTTTGTCAGGTCATTGGTCATGAGAGGTTTATTAAGGAGAAGTCTCAGATCCATTAGCGCTTGGCTCAGGTTCATAGAGGGCTGGATGGAAACATTTTTAAGAGGTATCGAAGGGTGAAGAGCTCATCAGTTTATGGGGACAAACGTATCTCTCCTTGCCAGCACTCCATTGTAGAAGTAAAAAGTGACCATTACTATGGTCAGAGGTGGATTATGTGTGCTGCCTGCCAACTATCAACATGGAGTGGATGGAAGTAGGAAAACCGTCATACCAAACTGTTTATTGCAGTTAAAATATGACGGAAGACTAAAGGTTTCTATTTTGCCATGATCTGACTCATTAATGAAGACATACTTAGAGCAAACCCTGAGTTTTAAACTTATATTCCCTGCTTTAAATCTTAAATATATATATATAAAAAACTGTACTTGCAGATAATATAATATTAATGAAATAAAAGGCTGCTTAAGTGTACTTAAAGAGCATACACTTTCATGACTGTTTCTTAAAATATGTTAGTGCCATTGTTTTGTCTCAAGATGCACACCAGTAATGTTTTTTTTCTAAGGCACATTTATAAAAGCTACTTAAATGTCCTAATTGAACTAAGGCCTAATCCTGGCTTAATCTAAGCCCTGTCTGTGAAACCAGGCCATTATGTTTTATAATCTTTTGTCATGCTTTAAAGTACACTTACGTTAATGTGTTGACTAAGTATTTGATTATAATTACAATTATAATTATAATTGTAGTGTGTTATTTGATGTTGCATTTAAAGTTAATTCATTTTAAATGTACTAAACATCATTACAAATGTGTAATTACAAATATATTTAAATACATGATATAGACATTTCAATAGAATTGATAAAGTACTTAGTGTCATTCTTCTCAGTAAAGACAACAGTAATTATGAAATTATATATAAAGATATATTGGTAACACTTTATTTTAGTGTCCTTGTTACAAGTTACATGCAGTTACTGTAGTAATAACTATAAATTATGCATTATTACATGTGACTAACCCCAAACCTAACCCTAACCCTATAGTAAGTACATGTAGTTAAATATTATTACTCAGTGCTTAAATGTATAATTACACTGTAACACGGACACCTGATATATTTAAGTCCTACTTAAGTATGTCAAAACAGAAGCACTCTTAAGTTGAACTAATTGCATTTAATATAATTTTAAACTATAATACATTTTCATTTAATTGTAAATGCCATCTAATTAAGTGTCCAAAAACATTACAATCAGTTCAGACTTAAGTATATTTGGTTACACTATATTTTAAGGTGACCGTGTTACAGTGTAATTATACGTTTAAGTACTGAGTAGTAATAATTAACTACTTGTAGGGTTAGTGTTAGGATGAGGGTTTGGTTTAGGGTTAATTGCATGTAATTATGCATAATTTAAAGTTAGTACTACAGTAACTACATGTAACGTGTAACAATGAGAATGTAAAATAAAGTGTTACCATATATTCCTTTAAAGTGTATTATATCTGTAATAAGTCCTCTTTTTTGAAAGTATGCTTTCATTTTCACAAGCACATGCACTTCAGTTTTGGATACTGACCTAATTAAATCCTAATCAATCTATTTAACATTAATTACTGAATATTATCACATGCAAGTGTTCCTCTTTACTATAACAACCGATATGAACGTATTAGCAAAAGTGACTGAAGTCTGAACAGAAAAAAGTCAAATCTGGTCACATAAAACCTGCAGTCGGAAAACATCTAATCAATAACATTTAAGAAAATGAATTTCGCCTGCAGTGTGAAGAAAGCTAAACATCACTCATAGCAACCATTTAGCAACGCCCTTGCAACCATCCCCCCTAGCATTATGGTGGCAAGTTTTTCATAGGCAAGCAATGCTTTTTTTTCCACTGTAAAATGTTTTTGGCATCTTTTAATTCCTCATCAACTCCAGAATCAGATAGAGCTTTTTGCCAAGCATGTTTGCACACACAAGGAATTTGTTTTGGTGACAAGAAGCTTCCAGTGCTCCATAAAATATCCTTACAAATCCTTTACACTGTAAGCCAGGAATGAATGCAGGTTGATCCCAGGGATTTTCAACTGTGAATCTGAATTTTGTTTCCTTTAAGGCATTCTAATATAACCTGATATATCTGCACATCTGCCATCATGGGATTATTATAATGTGGAGGGATTGAAGCAACTAAATAACCAACATTTGGTGACTTTGATTATCCCTGCAGTAAACAAGCCACACTCCCTGTGAATGCCAGAGGCTATACAGTATGTGCATGATGGGAAACCTTAATCACTGATCCCTGACCCTAGCTGTGCACTATGTTTTTGGCCTATGTAATTAAAATAAAATCTTTGACCTAGTGGAACATACTGAAATGTTCACTCACACTCAAATGTACGCACTGACCGAAAATGTTCCTATAATACATATATATGCATTTAAGGATTGTCCATCTGGGTAGTCCGCACTAAGCTTCATCCAGGCTTAGCACTTGGTGAATCGGGGCATGTGAGGCAAGAGGACGCCCGCAATCAAATCATTATTTCAGAGCGGCCGACAGAAACAGCATCTGTAGATGGGATGATTGGATTTTTGCTCCGTTTTTAAACACCACATTAAATTACAGTAGTAGTTCAACAGTGCAAGTCCACAGAAACAAATAAATATCAGAGCTGGACTGATTGTAGCTGTTTGCTTCTTTTCCAACATATATTGGAACAATTGTCAGTTTTCTTAAGTGAAAACAGAAGTTGCCTGTCAAAGAATACAAATGTGTGGTGTTAGCATGTTAATGCACTGCATAATCATGATGTCATGCAGGTATGTAGCATTAGCAGAGGCACATGTGGGAGTTGTAGATGCTTTGCACAGTTGGATATAACATAATGAGATTCATCACACATAATGGGTTTCCATTTGTTTGTGTTGTTCAATGCACATTGTGCACTATGTTTTTATTTCACCATGCACCTACCTCTTTGTATGTGTTTGCTGCATATGGATGATGGTACTATAGCAGTCTACAAACAATTACATGCAAACTAACATGACATACAAATGCCTGTTTGTTTCTTTTTCCATGTATTTGCTGAAGCCATGTCTCTCTTTCTCTCTCTGTCTATCCATCAGGCTTCTGTGTCCAATAAATGAAGTGATTACATGCTAAAAACACACAAACACAAATATCTGTCATCTGCACAATACCTCTGTGATTTCAACCCATTATCACTGTCATGATTGTGGGCCACATTATTATCATGTGCAATTATCATTGTGCAATTATAATAGTATCATTTGTTTTTATATGATATTGATGGCTTTTCATGTAGGCTGTGTAAAACGCAACTAAAAGGGGTATTTAAAAATGTAGTGTAGATTTGAATTTGAAAATCGGTGTTCCTCTTTCAAAAAGCATTTTATTGTTATTTTGGCCTGTTATTTTCCAGGGTTATTATCGTTAACTAAAACTATTAAAAATGAATTGTTAATTTAAAAAGTTGAAAAAGAAATTAGATAAATAATAACTTACCATAAATTAAAAACAAACTTATTTTTAACTGAAGTGGAACTAAAACTGAACTAAAATGAAATAAAAATAAATATAAATTAAATAAAAATTAAACTAAAATTAAAACTGAAAATGTAAAAATAAAAGGTAATTAAAACAATTAATAAAAACTAGGGCTGCACGATTTATCGCGATTAAACCGCACGCGATTTGGCAAAGGCGCAGCTTATCAGAGCTGTTCGCCTCTGTGATCAGTAGTAAATGCTTCTCCATCTGAAAGCCAGAGGGCGCTCTTGTGCAGAAACTCTAAATATGCCCTGCCGCAGAAGAAGATAACACGCTTCATATCACTGTAGCTGAATAAACAGAAGATATTCTGTGTAAGAAGCCACATCATCTCACAGAAGGATGCTCAACTGTCGTCATGAAGTGAGTTTGGAGTAAAAACATGTTATTAAATGTCTTTTGTTGGACAAAATGTTACTTCTCATGTCTGGAAAGATGTTTGATGCGTGTTGCTTTTTCAAATGTACATTATAAGCGACTCAAACTCGCAGTGCTTTCAGATGGATTAGCATTTGGAGACATACTTCATTGACAAGCTGCGCATAAAAAAAATAATCGCAGCCTTTGCAATTTCATAGCCACACTAAGAATCGCGTTTAAGCGATAATCGCATTAAAGTTCAATGTTATTTTTTATATTGTGCGATAAATCACTCAGCCTTAATAAAAACTATAATAGTATATAAATAATACTAAAATAACACTGTTAATTTAATGGATGCAGTATATAACAGGGGATGGTGGGGTAAGATGAGTCAGTAGTACCAAGCTGCACAAAGGACAAACAAGCACCATAAAATTAGTGCTTAAAGGGCATCTATTATGCAAAATCCACTTTTACATGATGTTTAGACATAAATGTGTGTTGGCAGTGTGTGGACACAACTACCCTACCCTCTTGTAAATCCCCTTTAAACCAAAGCAGTCTCATTAGACATGCCGTTTTGATTCTCTGAGCAGTGTGATGTCATACTGCTCAGGCCCCGCCCACCGACGCTGACTGACAGTCCTGCATTACCATAGCTTCCACCCTCAGCATGCGATGTCCACCATTTTCTCAGCGCATTTTTCTCAGTGTAGCAACAACGTCTCGTAAGCAATTCCGCTGTTGTTGGGTGTAAGAGTGAACAAAAGATTTTTCATTTTCTCCCAACATCTGAGCCACTAAGGACGCAGTGGATTCATTTTATTTTTGAAGGTAATGCGCCCCAAAATACACCTAAATTAATTTCACTCCAGACTGCTTTGTGAACGAGGGACAATACAAGACAGGCTTTGCTAAAAAGTTGTTACTCAAGGATGGATCCGTACCTACTGTTCGTGATTCAGCTTCACCTCCAGAAGAAGTATCGCACTGTTTATTTTTTATGATTTTTGAGCAAATCGCCATTTCAGTTGATGTGCCTGTTAGCCAGTAACACAACAAATGCAGCTAAAGCTATTGTCTTAAGAGACCAGATGTCTGTCGTCTATTTTATACCTTGTTTATGTACTGTATAACCACAAGTTTGTAAAGAACAGTGTAAAAGGTGAGTGTCTTAAACTGTGTATGTTTTCTGTAAAGATAAGACATTAAAAAGGCTATTTTTATTTGCAAAGGCCAGCACATCCAGTTTCATTCTAAAAGTTGTAACTTCTTCCTGAGTCTCTCCATCAGTGTCGACTCCGGTTTGAACAATGTAAGGCTGAACACTGTTACTGACAATCATCATTTTGGCTGCGTGAGATTCTCCAGCTTTGTTGTTGTTGAGCAACCAATGCGTGAGCTGTTAAAGCTCCACCCTCTTCTGGAAAGGGGGCCAGGAGCTGCAGCTCATTTGCATTTAAAGGGACACACACAAAATTGGCGTGTTTTTGCTCACACCCAAATAGGGGCAAATTTGGCAAGCTATAATAAATGATCTGTGGGGTATTTTGAGCTGAAACTTCACATTCTGGGGACACCAGAGACTTATATTACATCTTGTGAAAAGGGGCTTAATAGGTGCCCTTTAATTATATAAATGTTAAATTCCCCTATTTTTCTCTCATTTGCACTTTTGTGTATTTAAATTTGGCACCTCAAGATATATCATGCCAAGTCTGATGTTAGTGACGCCATTGGTTCTTGCCAAGTTGAAATATGCAAAGTCATCCTCTAGACAAGGAGAAATGGACGGATATCTAATATAACATATCTAATTATATTCCAGAGTGTCTCATATTAACTGAAATCATAAGAAAGTATCTAAAACAAAAAACGCCATAGAATAAATGACTTTGCAAAAAAGCTCCAGTGTCCAGAATTACCTTTTGACTTTCCTCAATGTATTCCTGTTAGTGTGTGTGTATGTGCGTGTTTACCCAATATTTCAATGCCATGCATGTTTGTGAATACAAATTCCAATGACCTTTTAGTGCCCTCCTCCAGGGGAAGGGCACACTCTACTTTTAATCAAAATAAACAGGCACGGTGAAGGTGAAGGATGTCTATTTTAGAAAATACTCATTAGAAAATTTCCAATGCTAAGTTTATTATGCACCTTCATTGCCTTTAGAGGGACTAAATTGGTTTTTTTTGTACACACAAATATGGTACATATTCAATACATGTACATTTACCATCTGATACCATCACTGTCCCATGGTACCGCCGCAGTACTTTTTATAAGAACAGAAAGTTTAAGATTCCAGTAAGCTGATTTTAGGGGTATAGTCTGACAGATCAATACTGCACTCATTGAGACTGCCGGTACAAGGCTAACTAAATAGACAGACACTCCCCCCACTTTCTCTTCTCGACTGGTGTATTTATCATTAGTGTAACACTGCAGAGGATGTGCATTGCTGAGGACAGCTGCAGCAAAACAGTCTAACACTAGAATGAGCAAGTAAATGAATAAATGGAGAAGGATGTTTTGGTTATTGAATCAGGCATTTTTCTCCCCTTGTTCTTTCTCTTCTCTCCTCCGTTCTCATCTTCTTTCAGCTTCTTTTGTCTTACTTATGAAAAATGAATACCGGATTCGCTCAGATTTAAAATAGTTTTACCAGTTTTTAAGTCAATGGTGCATTATTGACCTCACAAGGTTACTAGATATTAATACTGAAGTATATTGAGATATTTTCTGGGGTTTTGTGTTATTTACGGCATGTTTGAAATGAAAGTGCCTCCGTCTCATTGATGTAATTTACCAAGCGTGTCATCCTAAAATAACTGGGACTCTTCCTGTCTTAGTCCTTGAACAGCAATGCAGCTGGACTACTAATCACCAGGAGCTGTCCTTGGCCAACAATGCTGAGGTGTTTATGTGTGTGAGGAAGAAAGCTAAAGGTATCACATTTGTATGTGAAATAGTAGATGTGGTGTGTCCACCTAAATATGTTGCCATTCAGCTGAAAAGACTTAAAGGATTAGTTCACTTTAAAATGAAAATTACCGCAAGCTTTACTTTACGTTCAAACTGGGCTTTGACATTCAATCACTGGTGCTCACATTTTGAATCAGTATCGCTAACATTACATTATTTTGGTGAATTTAAGTGAGCTATATGCTCATATTCTGATTTTAAATTGTAAGTTTGGCAGCTCTTGAAATGGGTCATACCATTGATATTACCAGAGCAATGAGCAGTTGAAGTAAATAGAAAACTCGGCTCATACAAGGAAGCAGTTATTGCATGGATGAGCAAGAACAATGTAAGTGTCTAAAATGCATGCACACAATTTAATGGTATACCTTGCCCTCTTAAACAATGCAGTTAAACTACATGTATGAAGCAAACTTTGTACAAAGCTGAAATAACCGGTTACACTTTATTTTAAGGTGTCTTTGTTACACTGTAATTACACATTTAAGTACTGAGTAATATTAAGTAACTACATGTACTTACTATAGGGTTAGTATTAGGGTTTGGCTTGGATTAGGGTTAGTTGCATGTAATTATGCATAATTTATAGTTATTACTATAGTAACTACATGTAACATATGTAACAATGACACTGTAAAATAAAGTGTTACCAAATAACCTCAACATTAGCAACAACAGTGAAATAAGATTTAGAAATAAGATTTTTCTGACAGTCGGATGCACGTAAAAGTGTAGTTTGTTACTATAGCAACAGGGGGCTCACGGCACATTTCCGGTAGAATGGAACAAAGCATTATATTTAACATATTAACCTGTACCCTACTTTATTTATTTATTTATTTTTTTTACTGGCACTTTTCTATTCATACTGTTTTAATCCCTCATTTCTTTGATCAGACCTTTGCCCTTCTTAAAAACATTCAAATGATCTTACGTGGACTTACTTTTCAAAATTAGTAATAAAGCAGTTTGCTTAGCATAGCGTCAAACACAACAATTTATAAGATTAATATCATGTTTTGCTCCAAAATCACTAGGCCGATATAGCCTATCTACATATACACGTCAGTCGTGTTTGAAATAACTTCTGTGGTCCCATGTTGCTTCTTTACACACAGTGACACAGAAAATATATTAGGCTATGTTATAAAATTATATGATACAGGCTATGTCGATTAGTGTTGTTGTGTATATATATATTATAATATATTATATATTATTGTATACGTAAGCAATAAGGTACGAGAGGCTGTGCTGTATCGCGGAGTGCCTGCAACCCCTTCAGCCGTGACTTATTCACGATACAGCACTAGCCTCAAGTACCTTATTGCTTTTATAAAATGGTTACCACACAATACAAATATTAAAGCCAGAAATATGTATCAATGCAACTTTCATGATGTAAACTTTTTTCTGAAAGCCTTCCTTCCGCCGGAAAAAATAGTCCCTGACCGTGAACAGCAACAGAATTTACATTTTCATGCCATTAGATGGCGGCAAAGATCGTCTTTATGAGTGTGTCAGTCAGTAGTGAAGACTTTTACATTGAAAAGACGCAACTGACAAATGCTTTGACTAGTGCTGTCAGTCACGGGAAAATCCCTTAACTGTTAAAAGGACAAGATAATACATTGGACATTTAAACAGATTTTTTATTACGAACATAGGACTGACCTGAAGGAAAATGCTAAATTTGAATGCAGGTAATAAACTCGCTCACTCAATCTTTTTCTCACAATACTCTTCTACATAATAGAGTAAGCTTAAATGAACAAAATCAATTGAGAACAAGCAGTTTATGTTGCTAAGAGTGGTTGCTAAGGGTGTTGTGTAGTGATACACAGAACAGTTGGGTGAAGCGGTCATAGAACACAGCTATTGACCAATCAAAATTAAGGACAGGAACTAATGTTTTATAAGTTGTATATATATATATATATATATATATATATATATATATATTTATTATTAGCTTGAATGCGTCAGGATATTTATTCATTAATAACTCCGATTGTGTTCATCAGAAAGAAGAAAGTCACATATACCTAGTGTAACGAAGCGGGACTCATGGTAAGATCCAAATGCAGCGTTTTATTAAATGTAAGCGTGGTCGTACAGGCAGGGTAAATCAGGAGCAAACAGGTACAGCAGAGGGTTAGGCAGAATCGTAGTCAGGGCACAGGCAGTAGATCGAGGCAGGCGGATATCATTCACAGAACAGTATACAAGGCAAGAGTCAGGACAGGCAGCAACGGGCCAATAAATGGGAACAGGCAAGATCAATCACAGGCAGACAGGATACAAGGAAACGCTCAGAATTGTCACAAGGAATCAAGACTTTGCGGTGAGGTGGTGTGTGTGTGAGTCTTTTATAGTCCTGGTAATGAGTATCAGCTGGGTGTGGTGATTAGTGTGGAGTGTGCATGGCTGTATGTGGCAACAGGTGATTGGTGGAGTGAGTGCATGTGATTGACAGGGAGGATTATGGGAAATGGAGTCCGGAGTGAACAGGAACAGACTGTGATCGTGACATAACGCCCCCCTCCCGGAAGGCGCGTCCTCGCGACGTAAAGGAACAGCTAGGGAGGGGGGGGTGGGTGCATTGGAGATCTAACAGCAGCCGGGAACGGGATCTCCAATGCAGCCCCAGGGACTCAGGCAGCCATGGTGGGTCAGGTGGCTCGGGCGGCCACGGCGGGTCAGGTGGCCTGGGCGGCCACGGCGGGTCAGGTGGCCTGGGCGGCCACGGCAGGTCAGGTGGTTCAGGCAACCACGGCAGGTCAGGCGGCTCGGGCGGCCACGGCAGGTCAGGCGGCTCGGACGGCCACGGCAGGTCAGGCGGCTCGGACGGCCACGGCAGGTCAGGCGGCTCGGACGGCCACGGCAGGTCAGGCGGCTCGGACGGCCACGGCAGGTCAGGCGGCTCAGGTAACCACGGCAGGTCAGGTGGCTCAGGTGGCCACGGCAGGTCAGGTGGCTCAGGCGGCCACGGCAGGTCAGGTGGCTCAGGCGGCCACGGCAGGTCAGGTGGCTCAGGCGGCCACGGCAGGTCAGGTGGCTCAGGCGGCCACGGCAGGTCAGGTGGCTCAGGCGGCCACGGCAGGTCAGGTGGCTCAGGCGGCCACGGCAGGTCAGGTGGCTCAGGCGGCCACGGCGGGTCAAGAGCCTCGGGCGGCCACGGCGGGTCAAGAGCCTCGGGCGGCCATGGCGGGTCAGGAGCCAAGGGCGTCCATGGTGGGTCAGAGTCCATTAGTGACCACAACAAGTTGCAAACCAAAGGTGGCCGGGCATGGTCCCCACCCACAAGCTCCCCACCCTTGGGTATACTGCCCCCCCCAAAAAAGTTCTTGGGGATTTCAGCAGGGTCCTTAGTGGGTTCGTGGACAGAAGGCCTGGGTGGCGCCAGCAGGGCAAAACGCTTGGGCGGCGGCAGCGGCAGGGCAGGCGGCGGCGGCAGGGCTGACCAAGGGTGCTCAGTGGCCATATCAAGGAGAGCGGACAGCTCAGTGATGGCAGCAGGCTCAGGCTGGGGCTGCTCTGAGACGACAGCGGGCTGCTCGGGCTGCTCTGGGACGACAGCGGGCTGCTCGGGCTGCTCTGGGACGACAGCGGGCTGCTCGGGCTGCTCGGGCTGCTCTGGGACGACAGCGGGCTGCTCGGGCTGCTCTGGGACGACAGCGGGCTGCTCGGGCTGGCAGACTGCTCCAAAGTCAATAGGGCTCGAGTTCCTCAATGCACGCATGACAGCCAAGACATAAAAAGTGAGCACAGCCCTCTGGGCCAGGACAGGACAGACCAGGAGAGCAGGCTGCGCTGGAGCGAACTCACTGGATAAATCGGGCTCTGGAGCGGGCTCACTGGCTAGAGCGGACTCACTGGTTGGAGCGGGCTCACTGGCTGGAGCGGGTTCTGGAGCGGACTCAATGGCTGAGACGACCCCTTCTATTCCAGACACTGAAGGGGCGGCCATCTTGCCCGTGGGCACTGGCGAAACGGCCATCTCGTCCTTCGCATCCAGAGAGTTTGAGTGCGTAGCAACCGGCGGACTCGAACTTGAGTGCGTTGAAACAGACGAGCTTGAGTGCGTTGAAACAGACGAGCTTGAGTGCGTTGAAACAGACGAGCTTGAGTGCGTTGAAACAGACGAGCTTGAGTGCGAAGCGGCCGGCTGGCTTGAGAGCGAAGCGGCCGGCTGGCTTGAGAGCGAAGCGGCCGGCTGGCTTGAGAGTTTCGGAATGCCAGCTGCTCGTGCTGTAGTCAGTGGAGGATCATTCATGCTGGATCGCAATCCTCTCTGCTCTCGGGCAGGACCAGCGACGTGACGTGACTCTGGGCGATCAGCGGAGACGTGACGTGACTCTGGGCGATCAGCGGAGACGTGACGTGACTCTGGGCGATCAGCGGAGACGTGACGTGACTCTGGGCGATCAGCGGAGACGTGACGTGACTCTGGGCGATCAGCGGAGACGTGACGTGACTCTGGGCGATCAGCGTAGACGTGACGTGACTCTGGGCGATCAGCGGAGACGTGACGTGACTCTGGGCGATCAGCGGAGACGTGACGTGACTCTGGGCGATCAGCGGAGACGTGACGTGACTCTGGGCGATCAGCGGAGAAGTGATGTGAAGTCGTAGTGACCGCCATTTTGTGAGTGTTCTCTGATGGTGAAGCGGCGGCCATTACGTGGTTTACTACGGTGTCGCATTTCCCCGCGACACCCACCGTAAAACGTGAACCAACGGTAAGCAGGGCAAAGTCCAAGAATTCCATAAACGTCCCTCGGGGACCATTGGCGATTAAATAACCCTTAAGAGGTTCATTTAGTCCATAAGCAAAAAAGTCAATGAGGGCACAGTCCGGTAAATCAGAAAAATGGGCAATGTCCAGGAATTTCTGGATATGAACCTCCAGGGTGCAGTTACCTTGACGAAGGCTGACCAGATGTGTTGCGGGATCCATGCTGGGACTAGGATGCCCAACAAAGCTGCTGGATCTTGGTGTGGCTAGGTCTTCTGTATCGTAGGCGGGACTCAGAGTAAGATCCACATGCAAAGCTTTATTAAATGTTGAGCGTGGTCGTACAGGCATGGTCAAACGGGGCGAACAGGAACATCAGAGACAGGCAGAATCGTAGTCAGAGAACAGGCAGAGGTCAAAAGGCAGGCAGCTAACAATCACAGAACTGTAGAACCAGACAGGGATCAGCAACAGGAACCGGAACAGACAGGGAAACAGAATAACAACGCTTGGAAATGTCACACAGGGAAAACAAGACCTAGCAGTGAGGTGATGTGTGTAAGAGTCTTTTATAGTCCTGGTAATGAGCTGCAGCTGGGTGTGGTGATTAGTGATTAGTGTTAAGTGTGTGCAGGTGAGTGGCAGAGAGGATGATGGGAGATGTAGTCCGGGAACTGACAGGAACAGACGGTGATCATGACACCTAGGATGGCTTGAGGGTGAGTAAAGCTTGGGGTAATTTTCATTTTAAAGTGAACTAATCCTTTAAAATCATAAAAAGCATATTTTATGCTAGTCTTCCCAGGCTTCTTATCTAGGTAACCAGCAAAACATCTTTGGCTGACCAGATTCACCAGAAATACTATGCTGATGGTTGAGAAGCCTTTTTTACTAAACGGCAATAATAACTCTGAGATGTGCTGAGAACACATTTACAGATTGTTAAATACAAATTGTACAAATTAGCATTAGTTAATATATTATGAATGAACATGAATTAACAATAAGCAATAAAAATTAATTGTTAGTTCATGATACCTAATGCATTAACATATTTAACTGTATTGCAGCTATAGTCTTTTCAGCAGGGTATTTAGTCCTTTTTATCTCAAACTGAGTTTATCCTCCTTTTAAAGATTGTAAAAGTTTTAAAGGAAGATTTTTGAGAAAAAGTCATTCAAGGGCATCTTCCACAGCTATGCTAAAAAAAAAAAAAAAAAAAAAAAACAGCAGAAAAAATGAAAAGGTGTCTAACATTTACAAGCACTTCTTTTAACACTAAAACACAAAACAATGCAATGCGTAATTCAAAATACGGGGAAAGCAATCAAGTATTCCTTCATATTAACACCTCTAATGCAGCATATCTTTCAGGAAAAAGAATACAGTGCATTCATGTGCGGCTGTTAATACAGTTACTTTGAAATGCATCTTCATGAAAAATTGACCATGGTCTTAGAAAGAAGATGGAAAGGGCTAACAAAAATAGATCAAGGTAGACCCTTCACTCTGAGGGTAACAGACATACGGTAAAAGTAGTGCTTATCTCAAATAGAAGAAGAAACGAAGCATATGTGCCATAGCCTCTCTCTTTGTACATGTCTCATTCTCTCTCTTACTCTTTCCGACTGCTGACAGATGCACTCTAGATCCCTACTTCTGTGGAGTCAGGAGACTTTGCATGATTACCCTCTGATGGAGTGCCCCTGCTGCTCTTTGTAGTGGCCCAGAAAGTTAGGGTGGAGGCGGGGCAGGTGTTCATAGATAAATACTGAGATGACTTTGAAAAACTTTATACACCTTTTCATTTTCATTTCATGTGACTTCAGATGTCCTTCATGACCATGTCTCCAGATAGAAAGACTAAAACTAAATGCAGCTGCCTTGATGATTTGCTACTTACTCATTCAGTCATATGCACCGATTTATGTTTCTGCTGGTGGGTGCCCACATTCAGTGCAGACCATCTATTTGTCTGCTGGTTTGAGTCCTTGATCACAGATACATTATTCAGGGTTTCTTGTAGGGTAGAGATGTATGAGTCACATCAGCTAACCACTGGAATGCCCCAGGGTTCGGTGTTTGGACCTCTCCTCTTCTCAAAATATGTGATATTCCTTCATCTTAGCACATGGATATGGTCAAGGCTACATTGCACTGACACACAGCTCTACTGGATCTCTTTTTGTAGGGTTAGTAATATCAAGGGTTTTAAAAAACACATACTAGTCTTCTGATTTACAGTATCCAGCATCAAGCTAGGACAAGCAAGGAAACAGTGAAGTTAACATTGCACATTGGGGGGAGAGTTAATGTGCCTCTGTGAGGACTTTTACATGGAGACTAAATTAAATATTAACCTCAGTTTGCTGGTTTTATCTCCAAAGTCTGTTTGGCTTGTCCTGAGTTAACTTGATCATGAAATGCATAAAGCAGATCCCTTAATTGGTTCTGACAGGTAAGTGTGAGAGAGTCCCTGCATTTTCACGACTACATGGGGAAGAGAGTATTTAATGTGGAAGTAATGATTGCAGGAGAAGGCCGATAGCCTTAGGGTGAATGGAGAAAATGAACGTGTGCGCTCCATTTATTCATGTGTTCTCTCTGCATTCACACTACCAGGCTTTCTTACACAGTGTTACCAAAGTTATACTGTAGAATGGCTGTATAGTTAGATATATTTGTGTGTATATGACATTATATCACATCGAAGCCACCACTACTTTATTACATTATGATTTGATGTAATGACTTTGGATCATATTTGAATCTTTGTATAGTCTTAAGAGATTCTTATATGTTCCTTTTAGGATTAAAATTCCATTAGCATTCTTTTATTTATGATTTTTTCACTACTCTTAGTAGGTAGTTTTCCATTTGCATTCCCATTAACCTCACAGGTAGTTGCTCAGCTGCCACAGGCCCCTTATTTTAAAATGGACTGAGTAACTCCGGTTGGAACAGGAACATGTTCCACTTGGGTAAATAACATTGTGCAACATTTGGAAGTTAGGAACCGCAGACGGTCGCCACTTCACTTCAGACGGTCTCCATTCAGCCTGTTCATGTCTCAGCACTACTCTAATGCATTTATAGAGAAAACCATGTCCCCATACACCTCAAACCTAGCCCTTCCATTCTCAGACTACTTACAGAGAGAGAGGTGGAGAGAGCCTGAACTCATCAGATCAGTTTGTCCTAGAAACATTTCTGTTCCATACTGCGAGGTCTTTCGGGACAGTCGTGTTAGTTCAGTCAGTGACCATTGAAACACTTTAAAATAGAGAATGAGAGCCTTTTTTAAAAAAACAAACAAAAAAACATCAGCATAGGGCTGTTTACCAGAAGAGTCATAGGAGAGAATAAAATAAAATTTTAAAATAAAGCCTGTCAAGAACATGTCTGGGTCATATTTAACCTAAAAAATCTAAAGATTTTTGCATAATTATATTTTACATATTTATTTTATTTTTATTTATTTATTATTTTATTTTTCTGCCTGCCACAACAGCCTGCCAAGAACATGTCTGTGTCATATTTAACCTCAAAATCTAAAGAAAAAAAAAATGAAATTTTTATTTTGTTTTATTTTAATTTTATTTATTATTTTATTTTTCTGCCTGTCACAAAAGCCTGTCAAGAACATGTCTGGGTCATATTTAACCTCAAAAATCTAAAGAAAAAAATTGAAATTTATTTTTTATTTTATTTTATTTTATTTTATTTTTTATTTTATTTTATTTTATTTTATTTTATTTTATTTTTTATTTTATTTTATTTTATTTTATTTTATTTTTTTTTTTTTTTTATTTTATTTTATTTTATTTTATTTTATTTTATTTTATTTTATTTTATTTTATTTTTCTGCCTGCCACAAAAGCCTGTCAAGAACATGTCTGGGTCATATTTAACCTAAAAAATCTAAAGAAAAAAAAAATTAGAAATTTTGTTTTGCATATTATTTTTATTTTTATATATATTTATTTATGCCTGTCACAAAAGCCTGTCAAGAACATGTCTGGGTCATATTTAACCTCAAAAATCTAAAGAAAAAAAAAATTAGAAATTTTGTTTTGCATATTATTTTTATTTTTATATTTATTTATTTATGCCTGTCACAAAAGCCTGTCAAGAACATGTCTGGGTCATATTTAACCTCAAAAAATTTTGTTTTGCATATTTTTTTTTATTTTATTTTAAAATAACATTCATAAATGCACAATGAGGTTTGTTCATGCATTTAAATGTACTTTAAATAATATATCATTTTTGCATTAAGAAATATGTTATATTGTCATGATGTTAAAATGCAAAAAATGCTTATATATGACCCGGGATATTTTTGACAGGCTTCATGAGATTTGCCCAACACCTTTTAATCAATGACATAGCAGTTGTCTCATCTGTTTGTGTTTGTCAGTATGAGAAAATATAGCTGTTAGTCAAATTTTTGATCACATTAACTTCCAAAAGCATCACTGTAACTGAGATGCATATTTTTCTCTTTATTCTTTAGTAAAGCTTTATTTTATTTATTTATTTTTTTAGCTGTGCTTTGGTTTTTTGTTAATGTTGCTTGGCAACATTATAAAAAACAGAACAAAAGATCCATGTGCCACCAGTTAGCGCAGATCTATCCGCTTGTATTCATACTGTATTGATTTCGTTTACCAGACACTTACAGGCTTTTGAGCATCTGAGAGACACATTCAATTAGGCCTGTTGGTGAAAGCAATGACAAAGACTTCCATTTCGTCATCTGTCAAGCTTTGATAAGCACAAGCTGATCTCCGCACTAAAACAGAGATAATGAAACTCAGCCTCTGTCAAGAGAAACACAAGCCTAATGAGCTGCTGCAAAATAGACTAACTCATAGCAACTGTCCATCCCACAGCCAATGCCCTGAAAAGAAAAAAACAGCCTGTAATTACAGTTGCACAATGCAGCATCCTGGCAAAATAAGATTATATTCAGGGAAAATGAGAGGAAAACCTGCTTAATTGAACAGAGGATTCTACTGCAATGACTCTATATGTATTGTGCTGTTATTAAAGGTTGCTATAAAAAAAAAATCTCATCTCTTGGGACAAATGGTGTGAACAGCATATCGTGTAGCCCACAACGCAGTTATTCATGGCTGCGTCAAAAACGTGTCTCACCTACAGACAATTTGCTAATTGCATTTCCATTCTTTATTTAGTTGAAGCTGCTTGAGTTTGCAGTGCCATATGGGCATCTGAACATCCCTGACCATATTTTCATAACGATTGAGAGCTTCTCAAAGGATTCTTTTGTATTCAGTACTGAAAAGCTGTCAGGGCCTCCTGAGCTTGTTCTTATTTGCTCTTTCTACATTTATTCTTATTTAGTCTCGAATGTTGACGTTAATATGTCTCATTTTGTTTCAAAATGCTTGTCGGTCCAATGCCTCGTGATGAATGGTGCGTGACGTATATTTTTATTTTCCTGTCTTTGGCTGTCTGTGTAATGCATGACTCCACTTCCAATTAAAGGCCATTACTGGGAAAAAAAAAAAAAAAAAAGCCTGCCTGCCTCCTTCATGGCCACTGACTGCATTAAGCTCGCTCTTATTCTCATTCTGTTTCCTTCCTCTCTTTTAGTGTCATCTCATCATGCTAGCGTTGTATCTTGTTGGCTGTGGTTAATTAGAGGCCCTTAAAACATCCTCAAATATGAATTTCTGATGTGTTTATTAGTCAGTGTCTGTATTTGCATTGAGAGCATCTGATGCTTCCTAATGCTGCTTTTCCCGAGGCACCGCTCCCAGCTTTCACTGAAGGCACAAGCTGTTTTTTTCTTCTAAATTCTTAGTAAAAGGGAAGTAGTTCACATTCGTTTCATACAAGGTATTGAAATTGCATTAGATTCATTGACCATTACGCTACACTCTCTGTATACTTCATTTAAGCACGTATTAGCAGACTCTTTTATGAGATGTTACAGTATATTATTAAGAATGAGCTTGATTCGCTGTCGTTTATAAAGAAGTGTTGCAGAAGCATTCATCTTAATGATCTAATACAGTCTTAACCCTGCACACGGGCCACCCACGTGTATATTGCACACACAAAAAAACCTGCCATTAATTTGTAGGAATTGCAAGCTCTAATCAGATTGCCTGTATGCATCTTCCTTGAAGTGCACAGATTCTTATCAGTCTGCTGGGAAATAAAAATGTTTCGAAGTTACTGGGTTAATATTAGTAGAGATAAAAAAAGGTCACTGGTTGTGCCCAAGTTTGAAGGTTTGTGCAACTGAATAATTAAAGAATTTGTTCACTTTAAAATGGGGGAAAAAAAAAAAAAAAACCTCACCCTCAAACCATCCTAGGTGTATATGACTTTCTTCTTTCTGATTAACACAATCAGAGTTATATTAATAAATATATTAAATATCCTAATGACAGTGAGCGGGACCAACGAGTATCAAGCTAAAGAAAGTGCATCTATCCATCATAAACGTACTCCACACGGCTCCGGGGGTTAATAAAGGCCTTCTGAAGTGAAGCGATGTGTTTGTGTAAGAAAAATATCCATATTTTACAAGTTATAAATAAAATATCCAGCTTCCGCCAGACCGCCTTCCGTATTCAACTTTACGAAAAAAAGCATAACTGACGTCACATCAGTTAAGCTTTTTCTTAAGTTGAATATGAAAGGCATAGGATGTAGCGTAAGCGTTTTGAACTGTGAGAGGCGTTACACTCAAACAACCAGACTCCCGACTGTGAACACGGGAAATCTCGCAAAATCTCTCGTGGTCAAACGTGACATTACAATAAACAATCATGGCGGTCAATGGGCTAGAAAAAAATGGAGATAATAGTGTTTGGACTGCTTGCTTTTTAAAGAAAATTTGCGGGGAAAAAAATTAAAAGTCGTGTTATGCATCTGTCTTCCATCAGCTTGCTTTCTAATTTGGTATTGTTTTGTTCTACGTGACAATCTGCCATTTTGTGAGTGTTTGTCCTTGGGGTTCCCCCTGCACGAGAGGATTTCTGATTATATTCAATATGTTTGGACATTTACAATTTGAGATCGGTGCGGACCCGACGTTCTTCCAAGTAGATTCAATCACTCTTAAAGGTGCCCTAGATTCAAAAATTGAATTTACCTCGGCATAGTTAAATAACAAGAGTTCAGTACATGGAAATGACATACAGTGAGTCTCAAACTCCATTGTTTCCTCCTTCTTATATAAATCTCATTTGTTTAAAAGACCTCCGAAGAACAGGCGAATCTCAACATAACACCGACTGTTACGTAACAGTCGGGGTGTACGCCCCAATATTTGCATATGCCAGCCCATGTTCCCAACATTATGAAAGGCATTAGACAAGGGCAGAACGTCTGGATCTGCACAGCTGAATCATCAGACTAGGTAAGCAAGCAAAAACAATAGCGAAAAATGGCAGATGGAGCAATAATAACTGACATGATCCATGATATCATGATATTTTTAGTGATATTTGTAAATTGTCTTTCTAAATGTTTCGTTAGCATGTTGCTAATGTACTGTTAAATGTGGTTAAAGTTACCATCGTTTCTTACTGTATTCACAGAGACAAGAGCCGTCGCTATTTTCATTTTTAAACACTTGCAGCCTGTATAATGCATAAACACAACTTCATTCTTTATAAATCTCTCCAACAGTGTAGAATTAGCCGTTAGCCACGGAGCATAGCCTCAAACTCATTCAGAATCAATGTAAACATCAAAATAAACACTGTACTTACGCGATTAGACATGCTGCATGACGAGCACTTTGTAAAGATCCATTTTTAGGGTTATATTAGCTGTTTGAACTTTTTTATGTTGTTTAAGGCAAGCGCGAGCTCTTGGTGCGTGGAGCATCAGATTTAAAGGGCCACACACCCTGAATTGGCTCATTTCTACTTATGCCCCAAAATAGGCAGTTAAAAATAATAATAAAAAAAAAAATCTATGGGGTATTTTGAGCTGAAACTTCACAGACACATTCAGGGGACACCTTAGACTTATATTACATCTTTTAAAAAAAGTTCTAGGGCACCTTTAACACACCTCACACCACAGGAAAACCTGATAAGATAATTTTTAGAACCATCAAGGATTGTCGGAAGGGGAGAATTGGGCCCGACTATCTTGTAGGGCCAGTTGTTCAAAAAGATGAATCTGGATCAGAATTATCTGGATTTGGAAATTCCATGTTTTGCTATCCAGGATCAGATAATCCATCTTACTTTTGTGCTGGTTTTTCAAAGCAAAATTGAAGTGGATCACTCTGATCCAGATTCACACTTTTTTTTGGGTGTAGTCCTTAATAAAAAAAATGCTAAATGGAAATAGGATAAATGGTGTAAAAAATCCACACATTGCATTTAAATGAACACGCATTTTGATTGGTAACGACAGTCATACGTCAGACGTAACATGACACTGTCATTATTTTTATGCCAGCTAGAGGGCGCATGACTTTAAAACATAAATATAGGTTGTAATAAGGTGGTTGAAAAACAACCTATAGGGTCGTCTTTTTTTTGGAGGACAGTCTCTCTAATCTGATTTCAGAATCCTTTTTTCCTTTTGAACAACCCATTTTCAAGATTTGATCCAATCCGATAGCCGAAATCCGATCAGATTACTTTTGAACGACTGGCCCGTAGTGTGTGGGTGCCTTAAATAATGTTTTATTAACAAAGTTCGGGAGGAGAACGTTCAGATAATCTACCCAATCAGCAAGAGATGAGACATCTCTAGGTTCAGGAGCCCTCTCCTCGGACAGCACGTCAAATCGCCCTATCTAAATATATATTAGTGCAAACTCATGAATATATATTTACCATAAAAAATTATATTTACCATGAAAAAAGAAGGATGATGTCTTCACTTCCTTCCTCTGTAAAAAAAAAAAAAAAAAAATGAAGCCAAAATATCCCAGAATTGGCCGCTGACATTGTGTGCCAAATACCTCATTTGGAGCCCGATTCTGTGCAGTAGTGATCCTGAGGTCGAGCCGTGGTGTCAAGATCCCGCCCATACTCCCACTCCCGCAGACTCAATCACAAGCACAGCTGTCAATCATGACGTTACATCCCTTTTTTATAGCATCTAATAACTAAAAGAAATAGCATATTTCTGATCACAATGTTTTAATAAGTGTTCACTGAGACTGTTGTAGTCAGCGATTCTTGGCTAAAACAAGCTGCATCTTATTATTTGCTTTGTTTTACATACTGCTTTGAGCAGTGTCACTTGGGGAATCCATACTGAGAAACAGTGACTCCATTTAGAGCTACACATTTAGCTTGTTATCTGGTAAACTAAATGCATGCCAAGACAGATAGCTTGTTAAAGTAGCATGTGTGTTTTAATGTACAGGGGTATAAATTAATGTACACTCAAAGTCTAAAACATTCTGTAATTACTATGGAGGCCATTATTGTTTTAGTTCATTAAACTTGTTTAAGTTGATCCATCATTGGCTTAATGTAATAAAGGAAGGCACTGTCTTTGGCACACATGTAGATTGCTCATCTCAGCACAACACTGAAATGTTTCAGAGTGCTTGTATTTATAGTGTAAAACTCATACTAATTGCCTAAACTGTCTGATATGCTTTAATAATGTTATATCGCTCTGCTAAAATAGAGAAAATTACAGCCATTCTAGCACCCACACAAACAGTCGGCAGAGTGCTAGATCAGAGTTTTCTAATTAGTAATAGATTGTATTCAGCCAGTAATTATTGGTGATTAGGGTGTCTGGTGCTTAAGTAGTTTCCATAGTATCAGCTGTGCCGAGTCACTGACCTTCGGCTGACCAGCAGAATCATTTTCTGCCTCAGCAAACAAATGGTCTTGTTGGGTCTCTAAACTGTCAAAATGAAGATAATTTGATGGAATTGGGTCAAATGATTCGGCTTTAAATAACATTGTGTCAAGGAATGGCCTCATGTCTTGCACTTAGTAAATTAATTTGTCTTTTAATCACAGAAAGGGATATTTTCCTTTTTTTATTAAATGAAGTGCCTCCATTCGTTTTTAAGACACCATAGATGTCACTGCCTATGATAAAATGTTTCGATAGGCCCTGGTGGTTGCTCCCAGTATACAGTAGATCATAAACCCCGCCCTCTCCATGTAATCTAATAGGACATGAGACTACTAAAAATCAAATTACTCTTCAAATACATTTTTTTAAAGATGGTTTCTGTCATTTTATGTAGTTTTTATCATGCTGATGTAAGTTCATTTTTTAAATTAGTTATATGATGCTATAAAAACGGGGTGTGACGTCATGATTGACAGCTGACAGCTTCTCTGAAGTAGTCACTGAGGCACCAAGAGACATTTTTTTTAGGATTTTTGTGAGGAGATTGGAGCTTTAACTTTAATTTCTACATTTCCATAACTGTTTATTTCACACCAACATAATGAGTTGTTCTGCAGTAAACTGTACAGTAACACTTTAGTTTAGGGTCCAATTCTCACTATTAACTAGTTGCTTATTAGCATGCATATTAGAAGAATATTGACTATTTATTAGTACTTATAAAGCACATATTAATGCCTTATTCAGCATGACCATATTCTACATCCCGAATCCTACCCAATACCTAAACTGAATACCTTACTAACTAGTAATAAGCAGTAATTAGGAGTTTATTGAGACAAAAGTCATAGTTAATAGTTAGTTAATAGTGAAAATTGGACCCTAATCTAAAGTTTGACCAAGTGTACTAACTGATTCTGTGGGAGCGTGGGCGGGCCCTTGATACCATGGCTCCACCTCACGCTCACTACAGCGCAGACTTGGGTTTCAAGATATCAGCACCATATTGGGACATTGGTGGCTATTTACAGTCTATGATAATATCCCGCAATTCTGTGAATGCAATTCTAGATAGATAAAAAGATCCCTAGATTGATGTTTCTTCTGTGCTTATTGTCCAAATTTGTTAAAATCAAACATGGTCCACTTTCAGTGGGCAGTAGATTTTCAATCAGGACAAAAATATTGAGTCAGGAACATGTTCTGCTTCCAGACTGTCCTCCAAAAAAAACAACAACCCTATAGGTCATTTTTCAAGCACCTTATTAAAACCTATATTTACATTTTAAAGTCATGCGCCCTCTAGCTGGTGTAAAAATAATGACAGTGTCATGTTACGTCTGTCGTCATGAAATGACGTATGACTGTCATTACCAATCAAAATGTGTGTTCGTTTAAATGCAATGTGTGGACTTTTTACACCATTTGTCCCATTTCCATTTAGCAAAACTCATTTTTTATTAACGACTACACCCACCCCACCCCTAAACCTAACCTTAGTGATTTATAGTGCATATACACTTTATGACCACATGCGTTCCCTGGGATCGAACCCACGATCACATTGCAATACATTGTTATATATTGCAATGCTCTGCCAATTGAGCTACGCAAAACCCGAAATATGACGCAGATAAAAGGGAACAATGCATTAAATGAAAGTGTCCTGTTGTCGATAGGGGTGCAACTTTAGTAAACGCTCCTATGGGTCGTATTTCAGGGAAGTGACAAACGACCTATATAGGCGTATTGGTTGGAACATGTTGTCTGCTTCCTGAGGATAGATTAGACCAATGATGGGTTTGCAAGATACTGTATAGCCTCAGTTCCAGTTGATTCTTTTTGAGAAAACACAATGGTACAAAAAGCTTTATAATTGTCACTGAACTTGGCAAGACCCAAGGAAATAGATTTTTTCCCCCTAGGTCATTTGGTTCAACAGTTATAAGCTAAAATGCACATAAGAATGTGAACTGTTTGAAATAGAGACCCCAAATTTGGAACTCCAGACCCTGCTTAATCTTATTAGATTGAGTCGGGACCATGTCTTGGTTCCTGGGAATAGATTTGTTTTGTGCTATTCCTTACCCTCGGGTCTGGACACATGTCTATATTGTCTCTAATGGCTCCAAAGTTGCTGACAAGCAAATAGATGCTTAACGTCTCATTAGTGGTTAATAGGCACTCCTGATAAGTGCTTGTGTTCCTCTGCAGAAACATGTTACGTAAGGCTTTCTTTTCCATCAGTCTGAAGAGGGTAGGGACCTATTAAAGACACCAACTGCTCTATCCACACAAACACTCCTTATTGCCATCCAAACATGTGGATTAGGGGGTATAAATCAGAGGTTTGGGGTCTTTACAATCCACCGTTTGATAATGTGGGTGTGCTTAAGATAGAGAAAAAAAAACTTTAATTCAACTTATTTTTCCAATTATGGGAAATAACTCAAATTCCCTACTGGAGACCAAAAAGTGAAAGTTATATTTCTCAGTGGGTTCGCTAATTAAAGCGTTATGTGTTGTCAGCTGAAAGGAGAGTGGTGGCTGAGCTTTAGTGGAGGAAATGGGTGGAGAGAGAGAAAGGGCCGAGCTACATAAAGCTCAGGTGAGACCTTCATACTGCACACGCTGCACTCTGAGCAGGCACTGATGACAGAGAACCTGCCTCAGCACCAATCTGGGCTTGTAATCACTCCGATTTGTTAACTAAATGAATCGTGTC
Organism: Ancherythroculter nigrocauda; assembly: GCA_036281575.1. Classification (NCBI taxonomy): domain Eukaryota; kingdom Metazoa; phylum Chordata; class Actinopteri; order Cypriniformes; family Xenocyprididae; genus Ancherythroculter; species Ancherythroculter nigrocauda. Next base: position 43,636,498 of record VTFQ01000005.1, read on the forward strand.
CGGGCCGGCATCTCCGGGGAGACATTTTTATAACAGAAAAACAGAGAAGCTGGCAGGAAAGGTGGGAGACGAACTCGGCAGCTGTCGGATGAGAGAGTGCTGGAGATTTCAGCTCGCTCGAGTAGATTTCTCATTTTTAAATCTCTAAATATTATGGAAGGGAACAGTTGGGGCATGTATTTTCTTGTGACAAAGACAAATAAGCAGCAGCAGAGAAAGCGTTGTTTCAGAGGATTAAATACACAGCCAAGATTGAGGATTTTTGGAATACCTGGAGAAAGCTACCATTAGCATTCACATTCATCTCAATGGATATTGCTTGGCTGGCAGCAAGAAGTATCTGATTTGATTTCTTATGGGCCGTCAAGTCTGAGCTGGAAATGTGACTATTGCTCTGACGCCACATTGACTGAATGTGAGGTGATTGGCTATAAGAATGACACAGTCACAAGCCTGTCAATAAAGAAAGATGTTGTTTGCAATGAGCTGTAGTTATGGCATCTACCAGCAGGGACTAAATGAAGTTACTAGCCACTGCTAGTAAACTGGGGCCAAGTTAGGCATCCCAATTTAAAACTTTTACATTTATGCATTATTTTATCCAAAGCGACTTATTACAATACAAACATAAACAATTCGGCACTTCGGATGGATGTCGGCAGCTCAGTCCACCAGAGAGGAGCAGAGAAGGTGAAGGTTTTGGAAACTGACTTTGTGCCTCATTAAATAAACAACTGTATGAAGGTATTATTGGAGGAAAACAACTGAGCTCCACTGACAGTGTAATTTGTAGTTAGCCACACATGTGTATCAGTAAATTTAAAAAAAAGAGAAAAATGCTTAAAGGTGCCCTAGAATTAAAAATTGAATTTACCTTGGCATAGTTGAATAACAGGAGTTCAGTACATGGAAAAGACATACACTGAGTTTCAAACTCCATTGCTTCCTCCTTTGTTTAAAAGACCTCCGAAGAACAGGCGAATCTCAACATAACACTGACTGTTACGTAACAGTCCTGGTGTACGCCCCCAATATTTGCATTATAAAAGGCATTAGACAAGGGCAGCCAGTAACGTCTGGATCTGTGCACAGCTGAATCATCAGACTAGGTAATCAAGCAATAACAACAGCGAAAAATGGCAGATGGAGCAATAATATGTGAGCAACTAAATGTTTCGTTAGCATGTTGCTAATGTAGGCTACTGTTGGTTAAAGTTACCATTGTTTATTACTGTATTCACGGAGACAAGAGCCGTCGCTATTTTCATTTTTAAACACTTGCAGTCTGTATAATTCATAAACACAACTTCATTCTTTATAAATCTCTCCAACAGTGTGTAATGTTAGCTTTAGCCACGGAGCACCATCAAACTCATTCAGAATCAAATATAAACACCCAAATAAATACTATACTCACATGACCCGAAACATGCATGCAGCATACATGACAAACATCTTGTAAAGATCCATTTGAGGGTTATATTAGCTGTGTGAACTTTGTAAATGCACTGTATTATAGAGTCGCGAGCTCGATGGGCAGGGAGCATGAGATTTAAAGGGCCAGCAGCCCCTGAATCGGTGCATAGTTAATGATGCCCCAAAATAGGCAGTTAAAAAAAATTAATTTAAAAAAATCTATGGGGTATTTTGAGCTGAAACTTCACAGACACATTCAGGGGACACCTTAGACTTATATTACATCTTGTAAAAAAAAACGTTCGATGGCACCTTTAAGGAGTTGCAACAAAACAGTTAAACTTCAAAAATTTTTATTGCACGTTCTGACACCCAGTTTCATTAGGGTTATTGGTTGTCATGCTCAGACTTATAAACCAATGAAATTGGGTGTTGCTTGGGGCCAATCGTCTACATGAACAAATACACTCATTTCACTGGCCAAAATTCTCTGATCTCTGAACAATGGCCATCCCTGCCTCTACAGGTGACTTCAAATTTACTGATACACTTGTGTGGCTTTCCTCTACAACTAAAAATTCCACTGTCACAGGCATTCAGTTGTTTTGCTCCAATAAAACCTTCATATAACAAGGTGCGAATTGAGTGAATTGAAGGGAGGTGCAGTTCCAGTGGCAGTCCTGAAAGCCAGTGTCAAAACATTATGTTTTATTCGGGCCACAAATTGAAGACAATGAAGTGAAATCTGTATAAAATAAGATCTAATGAAAAATAAAACTGCACACAGGATAATCAAAATCAGGCCAAATATTCTCGATCATTGCATCAATCATGATTTGAAGAATCAAAGACACAGTAGATCTTATGATTTTATGGCAGTTATGGCCATATGCTGAATTAATCCTATAGTTTACAATGACTTAAAGGGGTCATGAACTGCATTGTTTTATTGTTTAAGAATGCTTCCTGTGGTGCACTTAAAATGTTAGTATGCTTTTTACATCAAAAATTGTCATAATTTAGAAATAAAAGGCATTTTTCCTACCCTGATTTTAGCCCTCTGATTTGAATGCTCTGTTTTAAGGGGCGTGTCTGCTGTGAGACTTCAGTGTAAACGCCCACTACTGTGATTGGCTGACATATTTGCATATAAAATAGCTAAGTATTACATGTTTAACTCTCTCAAAACCTTTTAGCACGTTTTCACTGTCACAGCTCTCAAGGTTAACTAATTGTGTAAAGTGTTGATTATAATTGAGATCTATGCCATTATATTTAGATCGTGGCATGAAAGGTTGCAGTGATGAACATTGTAGGCGATCACAGACATGCTGTTGAGCGCATGAATGCAGGGATCTCATCATTGCAACTCAATTTCTGTACACTAACAAATGCTTTCATCATAACTAACGGTACAAACACAGTGTAAAAAAGAGATTTGTTGATTATTATGGGAGTTTTGACGCGAGTCAAGATCTCAGCCACTGATAAACTCATGCTGTTTGATTGACACCTCCAGCGATTGCAAAGGGAGCGTTCTTTGATCGCTTTCTATTTATAATTTAATCACTGTTTAAATTACAGATTATTTTCATGCTACTAAGTAGAACAATGTGAAGTTGAACCTTAAGTCATCACTGGTTTGATTTACTGGCACAAAGAATATCTGACTGTACATGAAAAATTACTAATCACAAATCACTGGTCACAGATCAGGCATTAGAATTAACATGGTTACTTACATGTTGTCGCATTACTGTCGAGTCCATATTGTAAAGGTCTGTTTGCAAAACCTGTGCCGAAATTGCAACTGATTTACCAAAGAATCCACAGTAAAATGTACTGCATAAAATATAAATAATGCTCAACTGAAACATTCACATTGTTGAAAATAAATAAAATAACTACATTCCTAGCATTAGGATCCTTCGGAAGGTGTTATTTTTAGTCCAGTGAGTGATCCTGTGCTCTTCTCTCTTCCTCATGAAAAAAAAAAAAAAAAGAAAAAGAAAAAATGCGCACATCCCAACTAAACTCAGGGCAGGTGCTCGATCATAAAATCTTTTTTTTTTTTTTTGTAATTTGATTGTATTTGTTAGTGTTGATTTAATCATTGGGTGATGAATATGATGATTTGTAACAGGTGTGATTGATCATGCTGATGAAATGAATTGTATCAGGTGTCATTGACTATGTTGAGAAAATGCAAAGTAATTGCCATTTTGTCACTATCTACTGTTTGCCTGACCTGACGAAGACCTCTTTGGTCGAAACGTTGTCTTTTTATTAAATTCTGAGAGCAGCAATGGCAGTGTGCACTTCTCTCTTCCTCATCTCATTAACGCCAGTGGGCGGGGCCGAAGTTGCAATGATGAAGTAGGTGTTGATTTTCTTCTGCAGAGGCGGACTTTCACCATTCTATTATGCCATAAATAGGCACATTCCAGGACGAGTCGTTCGCTGGGTTTGGTAACATTAAAAGCTGCTTTTGGACTAACAAGGAAGTTTTCAGTTCTGAAACTTACAAGATGTTATATATCAAAACCTCAAGGAAATTTTGATTTCTCAGTTCATGACCAATTTAACTCTCTTATTAACGACCAAAGTACGATGCATTGTTGGATAAATTAACTAGTTAGTCACGACTGTTTCCACGACTTCTACTGTACATTCGTCATTCAAGTGAAGTTAGTGAAGTGATTTGTAGCCAATTATGGTGTCCCATTCTTGGAATTTGTGCTCTGCATTTCACCCATCCATGTGCACACACAGCAGTGAATAGTGAACACACACACACACCGTGAACAAACACATGGATCAGTGGGCAGACATTTTTTGCTGTGGCGCCCGGGGAGCAATTGGGGTTTGGGTGCTTTGCTCAAGGGCACCTCAGTTGTGGGAATGAGAGTGGAATTGAGCGCTGTTCATTCACTTGAACGCTGTTCATTCACTCGAACCCATGACCTTCAAGTAACAACTCTGACTCTCTAACATTAAGCCACAACTGCCCCTATATTTATAATTATAATGTCAGATTTTTGCTGTAAATAACTAACATGGTATCTGAGGAATGCTTTGCTATTTTTGTTCTCTGTTGTTTTGCTTTATTTACTGATGTTTGATTCAATTGCACATTCCCTCTTAAGTCATACTCCTGGGATCCCATAGGTACTAGAGCATATAAGGTATATATGGATTGAAAGATATAGATTGTACTGCATCTTAGCCTGCTTATTTTCCTCAAGAGCATAAGTCCACATGTCATACTAACAAGAAATTTCTAACCACAGGTCAAAAGCTGTAGTCCCAACCACACAAGTTTGCGAATGTTTGTTGAAACTAAGGTCTGGGGAAACAACAATGCTTTTGGGAAACCCACCTGGTCAGGTACAATCAGGGCTAGATGGCAATTACATTCACAAAGTTTAAATTCAGCATTCCAGAGTTTTGTCAAGATACAGCCACTTCATGTTTCTCAGCTTTGTCACCATTTGTTAAAAAGCTTTATATTATATGTTTATGTAAATTTTTTAATAGCTTTTAATTGGCATGTTGTAAAAATGACAAATTTGTATCTGATTGCACAGTCAAGATTGTGTAATCTGACACAAATTTGGGGATTATCCAATGATTGCTGTAGAATGAATTTGAATAAAAGTTTTTCTCAAAATTTAAAATAGCTGAAATGTTATATAATTGGTCATGAAAAGTTGTCATTGCATTCCATATGACCCAAAGAGTCTAAAGAGAGCTGAGTAAGGAGTAAATTGCTTACAAAGCAGTTTTTGTGATCTAACCAGTAGCTATTCTCCAAAACTGCTTAGATGCCCTGAGGCCATGATAATTACCAAGCTTCATCTCAATGAACTTGAATTGCAAAAACAGTACTTTTCAACAAAATTCAAGATGGCTGGAAATATAGTTGGGTGGGAGTTTAAACAAATGTCACTTACCTCAACATGACCCATAGGCCATTCAGTTCAAAAGTTATAAGCTAAAATGTTTGTGAAATTTGTGGCACTAGAGGGTTTGAGACTCAATATTTATAGAAGACACTAAAGGGGCTTTCGCACTGGGTAGTTCTAGGAACTTAGTTCTAGGAACTAGCCACCAGGATAGTTCCCTGAGAGCTAATTTCTCCCCCGGGCCATGTTCCGGATTGCATTCGCACCGGAAATAGGAAGTCTGAAGCGGCTGACAGCAGCGTTTTTAAAGCGCGGCATTTAAAAACGTCAAAAACCGGTTGATGGTTGATGGAAATATGTTTACATGGCTTTTTAAAAATGCTGGGTGCCGTTGTTTGACATGCGTTTGACCTATCAACGTACACTTACATCACTACCTACTCTGAAGTAAGAGCTAATTTATTTCCCCCAAAAGGAGTTCCTAGAACTGAAGTCATTCCTAGTTCCTCCAGTGCGAAAGCCCCTTAAGATGGCTATGACATACATTTACAAGAATATGACAGTATTTCTACTGTGAATGTCAGTGAGACAGTGCTCATTTGTAGGAGTGTGCATGCTCATAATGGGTACCAGTGAGGTCAGGATACGAGGGCTGGATGTCTGATTGCTCTGTCTACTGGAGGTCAGAGGGGGGACAGGAGAGAGGGTGGCACTCAGGTTTTGTGGAACAAATTGCTTTTTGTGTATAGGATGAAAGAAGACACGGCGGAAAACTCTAGAGAGAGACTAAGAGAATGAAGATAGACATAGAGAGAGACAGGGAATAGAGACTTTTAGAGAGTTCACTTAAAAGAGCTAGCACAAAAGTCTTATCGTGCTTGACAAGCATCTGTCCTGTCAAAGTCAGGTTCCATTTGGTTAAAAAAAAAGTGTTTCGGATATATGCTTTAAACAAAGGGTTAGTTCACCCAAAAATGAAAAGTCTGTCATTAAAGGTGCTAAAGAGGATCTTTTCGTCGACTGAGAAACCAAAGACTGTTAGTGAGTTTTTGAAATGAGCGCATGCGTAAGAACAACCCCCCTCCTTCACAGCTCATTTCGAGGGAACGCCTCCCAAAACTCGTGCACGAGTATTGGAACACGAGTGTTTACCACCGGCATTCGCTGTGTCGTGTTAGTGGATTCATTATGTCGGACTCACCGCAGGTAACTCATAATCTGCAGTTGTTACTCCTGTCTCCTGACAAAAACATTGCATGCGGCGCCTGTGGAGTGTGGAAAGTTACTGGAGCGCGCAGCCGTGCACGTCTCGCACAAGGAACGTCATGGCAGTGATTGACAAGCCAGAGGGCCAATCGTTTACGCGATGATCACGTAAACGATTGGTTGATGTTTTTAAGGCCCTACCTCGTGCACAGATGATGTATATTAATATTATTCCTTTCAGTGCACCTAATAAATAGTCTTTTATCAGTTAGTAAAGACAGTTTCAAGTAATATTGCAAAAATGTATAAAACAAAACATCCTCTTTAGCACCTTTAATTACTCACCCTCATGTCATTCCACTCATAAGACCTTCATCTTCAGAGCATAATTAAAATATTTTTGATGAAATCTGACAGCTTTCTGACCCCTCCATAGATAGCACCACTTTCAAGGTCCAGAAAGGTAGTTAAGACATCGTTAAAATATTCCATGTGACTACAGTGGTTCAACCTTAATTTTATGAAGCGATAAGAATACTTTTTGTGGGCAAAAAACAAACAAAAAAAACAACAACAATATCCTCTCTTCTCTTACGCTGTACGTTCAACACTTCCAGGTTCTAGGTCAGAATGCCGGCTCAGTATTGGCCGACGCAGTTCATGTGAGCAGCATAGCCAATAATGAGTCGTAGAACAAAAAATAGCATTATATTCACTACATGCAATCCAGTATAACTAGGCACTATATGTCTCCGTTCTTATTCTCTGTGTTTTCTTTTAAAACATTTGTTCAAGCACATCGATCAAACACTCAGTGTGTATGCGTTACATCTATGTGAAAGTGACTGTGTGTACTTAGCTTACTGACCTGAAATGACCTTGTCCAGACCAAAGCAGCTTTTGTATGCCTGCCAAAACACTTAACAAGCTATATATGCTCATTGTGATAACGGGAGTGTGCTGTCAACATTCATTCACTAAAGATGCACATTAACTCAGAATTCCCCTGACCCTCCATTTGCGTCGGCACAGTAGGGTGTTTGGATAAGTCACCTCTCCCTGATGAGAACATAAACCAGAGCATCACTGCAGCTGCTGTGTAATCTAATCTACATACTGCTTTCCTCGCCTTAGTGCATTACCGACAGCTCTACCTTTTATATGCCAAGACTTAATAGTCTCAAGTACACTCCTTAACCTCTGCCCACTCCTAACCCCCCTTTTTTTCACACAAGAATAGCACACCAATGACTGCGTATGAGCTCAGCAGAGGATGCTTTACTGAAATTGATCTGAAGGGCAGTACATTAACCAATCTATGCCCTCCTTTTCCTGTTACTCTGAATAAGACTTACAGTAGGTCCATTATGAAAAGAATGGGCTTATTGTATGCTATCTGTTATATGACTGGCTGGTGGAAGTGTCCATAATTTTGCGTACCAGTGGTGCTTAACTGCTAATTTTTGGTAACACTTTATTTTATAATGTCCTTGTTACATGTTACATGTACTATAGTAATAACTGTAAATTATGCATAATTACATGCAACTAAAGGCCCGTTCACACCAAAAACGATAACTATAAAGATTACTATAACGATAACTATATTTGCATCCACACCAACGAACGATAACGGTCTGTTTATTCTAAGCTCAAAGTGTGTACAACCTGTTTTTACTGTTCTTGTTGCATTTACATGGCTTTAACCAGCAGATGTCCTCAGTATGCTTTGTTTCAAGTGAATAGCTAGTGTAATCGATCTAATCTAACAGTGAATTTAGCTGACAAAGTCAACATATTGGACTAAAAACAACGCCTAGTTTCACTGCAACTTTAAAGGAAGCTCGACAATGTTGTCGAAACTAGCGCTGGATACCTGAAGTAATTTTATTTTGTACAGTGGTGGGTTTTTCTGGATCTCGACGATTAACTTCTCCACAATGTTGTCTGCCATTTTAAATGCGCAAGCCCTTAAATTGAAATGAATTCTGATTGGCTGTCAGTGTTTTATCGTTATACAGCTGGAAAAAAATCATTCTGAAAGTGATCCGAACGATATTGTGTTAATGCTAAACTTTTATAATTAGAACGATTTTTAGAACTATCTTTATAGAAATCAGAAATATCTTTATTGTAATCCTTATAGTTATCGTTCTTGGTGTGAACAGGCCTTAACTCCAATTCTAACCTAATGGTAAGACATGTAGTTAATTAATATTACTTGATACTTAAATGTAATTTTGAAATAAAACTTAAAATAATGTATAACCAAATTTTCACTATTTTTATTGCTCATACTGTACTTGGGTTATGGATTTGAACAAATCCCTAACCTTAAGTGTTAACCTTTCTTCTGCCTTATGGTTTGGTATGTAATTCAATCCACAATATTTGCTATGGACATGAATGATACCCTCAAATCATGCAACATGTTGAGTAGACAGGTGCAGGTGAAAACAGGTGAAATTTTAACACTAAATGAGAAACTAAGCCATATTTAGAGACAAGAATATCGAAAAAATAAAATACCCAAATGATACACTTTTGTGTTTTTTAGTTTAGTTCAATTAAAACGAACTCTGCTGTAATTGCTCTGTTAGTGCGGTTCTTTGAATAAATGTGAACGCTGCCATCTGAACCCTGGTGTGCACCAAACAAGTGGAAAAAGAAAAAACCCCTGAAAAGACCCCTTTCAATCGAACTCTGGTGTGGTTCTACTAAAATATGAACTCAACACAGACCAAAGACATCTAAACAAACCTAAAACAGGATGTGATGTCACATAAAAGGACAGAGTGCTCAAGTATACCTGGTTCTTCCCATCAGGAGCTGCAGTACGTTGTCCATTGCAGTTCGGTTCAGGAGTCAGAAGTGCCGTCTCTGCTGTTTTGACTCCTTTACACATTTTATAAGCCCTTCACAAGTTCTCAGCTGGTAAAAATACCACTATTTATATGTACGCACATACAACAAGCACATTTAGCCCAGCACACAGCATTGTTATGGATGTTTGGTAAGTTCCGTCGCAAAATATATGTCATAAAAGCCATTTTTTGTTTTGTATCTTTAAGTTCAGTCTTAAAAATAATAGTGTGAATGCTAAGTGAATCAGGATTAAGTACTATATAATTTTTTCTTTTGGTCCAGGTCTAAAGATCTAAGAAAACCAAACTACAAGTGTGAACACCCTTAAAGGTGCCCTAGAACTTTTTAAAAAAAGATGTAATATAAGTCTAAGGTGTCCCCTGAATGTGTCTGTGAAGTTTCAGCTCAAAATACCCCATAGATTTTTTTTAATTAGTTTTTTTAACTGCCTATTTTGGGGCATCATTATAAATGAGCCGATTCAGGGCTATTGGCCCTTTAATTCTCGTGCTCCACGCCCACGGAGCTCGCGCTTGCCTTGAACAGTGCATAAACAAAGTTTACACAGCTAATATAACCCTCAAATGGATCTTTACAAAGTGTTCGTCATGCATGCTGCATGCATGTGTCGGATTATGTGAGTATTGTATACTGTTATATTGTTTATATTTGATTCTGAATGAATTTGAGGCTGTGCTCTGTGGCTAACGGCTAATGCTACACTGTTGGAGAGATTTATAAAGAATGATGTTGTTTATGAATTATACAGACTGCAAGTGTTTAAAAATGAAAATAGCGACGGCTCTTGTCTCTGTGAATACAGTAAGAAACGATGGTAACTTTAACCACATTTAACAGTACATTAGCAACATGCTAACGAAACATTTAGAAAGACAATTTACAAATATCACTAAAAATATCATGATATCATGGATCAAGTCAGTTATTATTGCTCCATCTGCCATTTTTCGCTATTGTTCTTGCTTGCTTACCTAGTCTGTTGATTCACCTGTGCAGATCCAGACGTTCTGCCCTTGTCTAATGCCTTTCATAATGTTGGGAACATGGGCTGGCATATGCAAATATTGGGGGCGTACACCCCGACTGTTACGTAACAGTCTGTGTTATGTTGAGATTTGCCTGTTCTTCGGAGGTCTTTTAAACAAATGAGATTTATATAAGAAGGAGGAAACAATGGAGTTTGAGACTCACTGTATGTCTTTTCCATGTACTGAACTCTTGTTATTTAACTATGCCAAGATAAATTCAATTTTTCATTCGAGGGCACCTTTAATTAACTGAAAAAAATCAAGTGTGAAATACTGGACATTTCATGCTTGAAACTGTTGCGGCTTTCCTTATAAAATTCATACCATAGACCAGGGATCTACAAACTCGGTCCTGGAGGGACACTGTCCTGCAGAGTTTAGCTCCAACCCCAATTAAACACATCTGAACCAGCTAATCAACATCTAATTAGGTATACCTAAAAAATTTCCAAGCAGGTGTGTTGAGGAAAATTGGAGTTAAAATCTGCAGGACAGTGGCCCTCCAGGACCGAGTTTGGACACCCCTGCCATAGACGGTAATGTATAAATTGAATAGTGCATCATTTGGGACACAATTATAGTCTTGAGGGTGGGCTTTTTTTGAACTGGGTCAGCAAATAATCTCCTAGTGGCAACATAGAAACCACCTAAAACTCAGCAACTGCATCACAATGCACTAAAAACCACTCAGAGCACCGTAGTAACTGCATGGCTAAACAGTATGAAAGTGAGCTTTGCAGAAGCAAATGCTACTTCCTTTTGTATTCAGAAAATATAACTGACCAGCAGGGTTTTACATGGGCAACATTCAGTCTCGTATTATTTAGAAAATGTAAAAATCTAGTCTAGCATTTACAATTAATCCTAATGGAGTTATAAAGGGTTCCTCCTCTGATCGGCTTACAAAGCGTTCATACGGTTAGAGGAAATGCTGGGTTCACCCCAGTGCAATGGAGGGCTGAGAGGTGCCTGACAGTCTAATCCAAAGAGGCTCAGAAAGACTTCTTGGCATTATACTGCATGGATTTTTGTCATGGTTTCACAGTGTCAGAATTCAGGAATACTGGAGTATTCACATTTGCTGTAGAGAAATGCAGGGATAATTGTAATCAATAACTTGATTGCAGTCAAGCATAATTCAGTCCTCTACTTTCCCCTAAAAATAGACAGTTTTATTAATGATAGACAAAGATATTTTGAAAACTACACTGTAAAAATGATTGTTTTAAATAAACTAAATTTGATTAGATTTTGATTAGATTTAGATTTTGAATGTATTTAAATTGCAAAATAAAAAAAATCTAAATTTTTGGGAGTAAGTAAAACTCAAAAAATCCAATGAAAAAAATAACTAAAATATAATCAGTTTTTTTTATTTTTTATTTTTTTATTTTACAGTGAAGCTTTGGAAAGCAAGTTATTTTTATTTATTTATTTTTGTGAAAAATGTTCCTTATGTGTATGTGTGTGTGTGAGTGAGTGAGACAGAGAGAGAATGGCAAAGTCCAGTCTTCAGTGTCACATGATTCTTCAGAAATCATAATGTGCTATTATGGGAACTTTCCATAGACATAATTATTTTATGCAAACTGTGTATTCTATCTACCCATCAACTTTCTGCATTTTTACATTTTCAAAAAAACATAATTTAATATGATTTTTAAGCTGTTTTCCTTAATGGGCACCAAAAAATACTGTCCCCCAACATAAGGATTAACTGAACCACACACACACACACGCACCTACACACACACACACACACACACACACACACATTGGGCTTCCATGTTTTATGGGGACGTCCCATAGACATGATTAGATTAATGACTTTCTGCATATTTACATTTTCAAAAAAACATAATTTTGTGTGATTTATAACTAAGCTGTTTTCCTCACGGGGCTAAAAAAATTAGTGGTATTACTATCTTTGTGGGGACATCCCCACAATGTAGGGTTTACCAGGACCACACACACACACACACACGGCCACATTATTTATTAATTTATTTTACATTTATGTATTTAACATTTAATTATTTATTTATTTTATATTGAATACTGATTTTTTTTCTAAAGAAATAAGCAAACACCCAAAAGTGTTTTCATTTCCCCTACTCTCCCATCTCTATAGGTTTATTTATGCGTGATGTAGCCAGGTGACTGATTCCTCAAAACCGATTACTCTTTGAGAAGACAGATTTCAGGTTCTGACCCATCTCAGGTTGCCATTCATCTTTTCTGTCACTCCAAATGATTTCAGCCGTGCAAATTGCTTGTGTGGAGCTTCCTTTCAGGCTCAGAGCTCTCTGCCAATGCTATCATCTCAACCCTTCTACCCAAATTAAAGATCTGCTGCTTTGGCTCTGTTTTCTGCTCTTTGATTACTGTTTAAGAATGGGCATGTACTCCACTAATGGTTTTTCCTTCTGCAGCTGTCTTTCTGGTGAAGTGGTTTGTTGTTGTTGTTCATGGGAACAGATCCTACCTTGCTGGTGATGCCTTGTATCCTTGGCTTCCCTTACAAATGGCTATTTTCAACAGAACTCTTTGCATGTCTGTTTGAAGTGCTAAATACAGTTCACACACAGTTTGGTTATGGAAGAGAATGTTCTATAACTGTAGTGACCCCATAAGTTACATTTTCAGAGTCACAGCCAAATTTTGAGAATGAGTCCAGTTGGTATAGTATATGCTGTATGAATGGAAACACACTTGACATCTAGAGGGGCTTTCGCACCGGAGGAACCTTTTCATAGTTCCTAGAACTATTGGCTGAAGTACCCGAATTTTGCCGTGTTCGCACCGCAGGAACTAGGATTTTAGTTCTAGGAACTCCTTTTGGGGGAACTAAATTAGCTCCTACTTCAGAGTAGGGTCTAAACCAGCACTATAGGAATTATCAGAGACGTGAGTGTACGTTGATTGGTCAAACGCATGTCAAACACCAACACTCAGCATTTTTAAAAGCTGTGTAAACATATTTACTTCACGAACATGGAAAACAGTGATAACAGCATTTACCTGTTGTCTGCAGGGTTGTGTTCTTTTCTCCACCTCAATGATATGTATGTATGTAGATTTTGTCTCTTAGCTCCACTTTTTGCTCTTTCAGTCGGTCCCACTTTATATTAAGTGGCCTTAACTACTATGTACTTACACCAAAAAAAGAAGTACAATGTATTTATTGGGTTCATATTGAATTGCAAAACACTTTTGCTGCTATTGAGGTGGGATACGGGTAAGGTTAGGGAAAGCTTTGGTGGTATGGGTAGGTTTAAAGGTAGGGGTAAGGTGTAAGGGATGGGTCAACAGTGTAATTATAAATGAAATTACAAAAATTAATTACAGATGTAATTACATGCTGGTATTTTTAAAATATAAGCACAATGTAAAAACATTGTATGTTCACAATAAGTGCACTGTATCAAATGATTAATTTAAATGTAAGTACTTAATATAAAGTGGGACCTTTCAGTCTTGTAAATTATGCATTTACATTCCATCTCTATTATCATGAAACCCACAACACACAACAAACACAGCTCCGATCACGGCATCCTCCATCCACCGGTTTTTAGCGTTTGTTAATGCCACGCTTAAAGACGCTACTGTCGGCTGCTTCAGAGTTCCTATTCCTGGTGCGAATGCAACCAGGAACATGGCTCGGGGGAGAAACTAGTTCTCGGGGAACTATCTATTAAAACAGCAGAAAATAGTGGTATTGTATGGTCAATATGTGTTAGGTCACCGTGATTTAGCCAAGTAAGACATGTTTATGGATCAATATTGTTGATCCTGGAACAAAATTTAGTCTTAACCCTATCCCTACCCCTAACCTTAACCCTACCCACAACTTAATCCCACAAAAACAGAGGGAAATGATAGGTGAATAACACTGATGTATAAACACCTAACCCAGGTTGTAAGCCTAAACTTGACATAAACTGTAAACTTGTCCCTCAAATCTGATTGGTTGATTGGAATGTTGTTCCAGGATCAACAAAGATGTTGATTAAGGAACATGTTGTTCTTAGTGAAATCACATAAACCCAATATCAAATCTTAATTTCTGCAAGATTGCTGCAAGTAAACAGTTTGTTGAGGGGGTTTTGTGCTGTTTCCATAGCTAAGGGGAGGAATTAACATTTTTTTGATGCAGATGACAGAATTTTGGGTCAGCTGGGACTGCGTGACCCTAAAAAGGATGTAAACAGATATTGTATGTGGGTTGTGCCACCAGGATGCAATTACAGCTCAAAAAACAAATTAGGTTTGAGTTGCACCTGCTGAGAGGACATCGAGTGGAGGATGATAAGAAGGACAGAACAACCAAACCCAAAAACAGCACAAGAAAACCAGGGACATTTCTAGTTCAGCGATCAATATGTGATAGAAATGATCACTTTTTACCTCTACAACAGGGGGCAGTTACAGTTTTGTGTAATTTGACTATATAAAAATCCGTCATACTCCTCTAAATTACATTTAGGCATTAACACAGTTATTAACTGCACTGTTCAGAGTAACTCCAGCTCTCATTCTTCTCAAATTTTTGCTGTCGATGAGGTCAACATACATCCAAAACAATGAGCAGACACACATTTGATACATTCACCATTAAAACAAATAAACAATAATCTGAGTGAGAAGTGAGAAGAGTGTAAACAAGACCAGCAGTAGCCAGGAACTGGCTAGTGATGCTAATGGCTATAAGCTAGTAGAGGATGTTGGATAATTTGGATAAAACTAGCGTTGTGATTGCTTTTGATGTAAAATACTATCGGGATATGTTCACCCGCTGTAGAAACACAATGATATAGGTTATAAAATTGATTTTAAGATAAAAACAGGATTACGAATCAACTAGCTGAAAGTGAAAATTATTATTTTGATATTTGAATATACATTCATATGGAATGAGATTTCACCTCTGGCTACCCAATGCAATGCAACACAAATAGAGAAAAAGCAACTAATAAATGTCACAAATGTTTCATTATATTATGGTAGATGTTTTTACCAATTGATCCTTCGCAAAGACCCGCCCCCCCTTAGTTACTGTTGCTTTGTCCGACAAGCCATGGCGCTGTCACGCCACACGCAGTGAAAAATACATCGCGGAGCAAAGAGGACACTGACAACACGTCGACAGGCAAGACAGAGCAGGTTACTGATATTAAACAAAGTCCCAGCTTTCAAGTTGTGAAATTTGTTAAGAAATTCGAACAATAGAAACCATTTTGTGGATCTTTAATATGTCGTGACAGATTGCTGTATATAACAGAAATGTTCACGAGTCTTTTATCTGGAGTCTGAGTCAAGTCTGCAGTCTTTAAGCTGGAGTCCGAGTCAAGTCTGGAGTCTTTTGTCACGAGTCCGAGTCGAGTCTTGAGTCATTAAAAAAAAAAAATTTCTCATAATCAAATAATATATTTCATCCTAGTTGTATTACATAGACAAAATTATATGATCTTTCTATAATATGTTTTATTTGAAATTAAGGTCCTATGATGTAAGGGATAATGTACATCCAGTTTGTTACTTTATAATCCATTACAATGTACAAAACAGTCGTCCTGGCAACACGAGTAGTCATTTTCAATACAGTCGCTAAACGGACACAAGATGGCGCCAGTGAGTCACGGTTTGTTATACAGCAGATTGTTATACAGCTTCGTTGTTATTGACGACAGTCATTATCAGAAAATATCAAACCTCGGAATGTTTAAGAATGTCAATTGAAAACTCTACACATGCTGATTGTGATACGTTAAAATATGAGCTTTAAGTAATGAATGGATTAACATCTCTTTCTATCTCTATCTCTTATGGACACACATTAAGAAATAGAAAAGTTGCAAATAATACGAAGATTGATAAAACGTAGTGCTAGGTTTAAAATCTAGATTTTTTTTGTTCATATTTTAACAGGCTGGCAATTCAAATGAGCCATGCAGCTACACCACAGTATAATAGCTAGCTGTGTGAGTTAATGTGACTAACCTTTGTGGATGCGATGTCTCATAAAATTTGATGATGTTGTTCCGGTGTCTTTAAATTTTTTCCGACATTCTGTGCGTCTAGCTGATCTGACGTGATAATAAACCCAAACGAAAGAACCTATGGCACGGTGGCTCCCGTCATGTTGCATGGGACTACGTAACATACGTAATCAAATTCTATGACAAGAGTCCAATCTACCACGACACGTAAGGAAATATATGTGACGCAGATATTATAAAAACATTTAAACACAACACAAATTCTTTATTTATTATATCACTAGTTAAGGGTAAAAGACCTGAATGGTTTTAAAAATATTCCGAGTCTTTTGTGCCGAGTTGAGTCAAGTCTGAAGTCATTTCAGTTCGAGTCAGAGTCTGAAGTCTGTTAAAATGCGACTCAAGTGCGACTCGAGTTCGAGTCTCTAACTCAAGTGCCCATCTCTGGTATATAAGTGTAGAAGTGGCTCGTGAACCGATCATCTCTTCCTACTAGTTAATTTATAGCATAAAATAAACATGAATGAACATAAGAAGGAATGTTGTTTCAAATGTGGAAAGACGTAAATACATACCATTTTTCAAGTTCAAGTCCACCGAGGTTAATCATCTAACTCCTGACTGCTTTGTCGGACAAAATGGCAGATTCGGCATTATGATTGGTTAGATCGCTTGTCAATCAAACTCCCGGCGAAGGGTCAATTGCAGTTTTTGTTTTTGGCAAAGTCATAGCTGTCATAACTCAGGATAGTCACTAGTGAATGGGTTTGTGAATGTATGTGTTCTTTTGATCAGTATTATAATTTTATATGGTTCCAAAATGATTAATCGCATGGCATTAACGGCTTAGGTGATTGGCTCAAAACACCTGGCTGCAGAACCAAGCAGCCATGAGCGAAGATGGCAGATTTCAAATCACATAATTTCAGGAGGTCTTGGATCAGATGCCATTGAGATGAGTGGAAATGCTTTTGGATAGCTTTCTCTGGGTTTTAAAGACTTCTTTAAAGATTTAGTTGGAATACAGAGGTAGGGGAGAGGTGGACCAAAAGGCACCATCAACAGTTTCCCTTATGCCTACATTGCTTTTTTTGGAGCATGTGGGTGTTTGTCAAGAAGAGAGAGAACATTGGAGGATGTTTATTCTCTTTCTCTGTCAAATAGTGTTTCCATATGTTAGATCAGATGGTATTGAATAAGAGCCTGTGTAGTTTCTGTGTAACACAGCATAAGGATTTGACATTCTCCCACATGGTTGCAATGTCTTATCATATTTGAGCTGTCTGGAACACACACCTCAGACAGACTGATCAAATTACTATAAATTTCTATGAAACTCCCAGTGTCTAATTCACTTATTTGCACTCTGTCATAAAGAGTTCTCTGTTGTTCTTCAGTATGACTTTTGCTCCAGTAGCAGTGGTGGTTTACTTTGTAGAGCAAACATAACAAGTAAAAAACAGATTACCCATGACACTCTGTGACTCCCTATCACTGCAGCGCTGTGAAAAGCAGCAAAGCAGTGGCTTATGTTAAAGGAGTAGTTCAACAAAAAAATAAAACTTCTGTCATCTTTTACTCTCATGACTTATTTCTTTAGTGGAACACAAATAAAGATATTTAGCAAAATGTCTAAGCTGCTCTTTTCCATTGAATGAAAGTGAAAAGCTACATTATGATGATAATTTAGTGATTTGATGATGAGTATTTGATGAGGAAAAAACACTCATCATCAGCACTCAATCATCATTATTTTTTGAAAAACAAATTTAGAAAGAACATGATTGTCTGATAACCCAATCATTTTGAATAACTTTGTCACGGAATATTTGCTTAAATTTAGCCTTTCACTAATTAACTAAAATGTTGTTTTGATGGAATATTGACTAATTTTAAAGGATATTTTAATCAAGAGTAAATTTGTGAAAATTAACTCTGCATCCAATCAAGCATATGCTGTAATCACTACAGTTTAGAACCGTTTGCGTGTTCATGAAAGAGTTGTGTTCCAGCGTATGATGTAGGATGTAGGAGTAGCGTAAGCTTAGGTGAGAGTAGACGTCTCTCGCCTTAATAAATAGGGCTGGGCAACAAACTCAAGCTCCTCCCACATTTCTCTTTAAAATTTCTTATTTTAGACTTCTAATTCGTGACTGGTGTTTTGTTTTGCTCTATCCTCTGTGCATCCACGTTCGTCAATACGCCATGTGTTGGGTCAGAGGTCACTCTTCAGCCGGAACTAGACTTGCGTGGCAGTTACTGTAAGCCAGTGAATATATTCAATTAAATTCAATTAAATTCACATTTATTTGTATAGCGCTTTTCACAATACATATCGTTTCAAAGCAGCTTTACAGAGAATGCATGTCAAAATTACAATATTAGAAGAATGCAGTTAGCAAATAATGTAATAATTTGTGCAATTAATTTACAAACACTGTTAGCATTTAATTTTAAGCTAGAAGCAATGAGCTCCTGGAAAAATGAAATACATCAACAATAATTAGGATATATAGAAATTTAGGAATGTGCATGTTGCATCTTCTGAGGTCTTCGCAGGAGTTGGCGCCGTTTCTTCATAAGTGTTGGTCATCTGAGGTCTTCTTAAGAGGCTGGATCCAAACTGAAGCTGATGTCCTCTCTAGTCACCGTCCCGAGGTAAAACAGAAAAGCAAATAGAGAATAATTAGCGTAGCTGCTGTTCATAACATTAAGCAAAGATACGTGCAATTGATCTGACATGAAATGCATTATGTGAACGCTTGGCTAAAGAGATGCGTCTTTAATCTAGATTTAAACTGGGTGAGCGAGTCTGAGCCCCGAACATTATCAGGAAGGCTATTCCAGAGTTTCGGAGCCAAATGTGAAAACGCTCTCCCTCCTTTAGTGGACTTAACTATCCTAGGTACAACCAGAAGTCCAGAGTTTTGTGATCTTAAAGAGCGTGAAGGATTGTAGGGCGATAGAAGATCAGTTAAGTACACAGGAGCTAAACCATTTAGAGCCTTATAGGTCATTAGCAATACTTTATAATTGATACGGAACTTAATGGGTTAAAATTAAATGCTAACAGTGTTTGTAAATTAATTGCACAAATTATTACATTATTTGCTAACTGCATTCTTCTAATATTGTAATTTTGACATGCATTCTCTGTAAAGCTGCTTTGAAATGATATGTATTGTGAAAAGCGTAGAGATGATAAAATTGGTGTTATATGATCATATTTTCTTGACCTGGTAAGAACTCTAGCAGCTGCATTTTGTACTAATTGTAACTTATTTATTGCGGAAGCAGGGCAACCAGCTAATAATGCATTACAGTAATCTAGTCGAGACGTCATGAAAGCATGAACTAACTTTTCTGCATCAGAAATAGATAACATATTCCGTATCTTAGCAATGTTTCTGAGGTTTAAGAAGGCTGTTTTTGTAACATATGAAATGTGATTTTCAAAGGACAAGTTGCTGTCTATTATAACACCCAGGTCTTTAACTGTCGAGGATGGAGTAACAGTTCATCCTTCTAAATGCAGATTGTAGTCTGAGAGATTCTGTGTACAGGTTTTTGGCCCAATAAGTAATACTTCAGTCTTATCTGAATTTAATAGAAGAAAATTACTAGTCATCCAATGTCATCCACTCTGTCAGATTGGATAATTTAGAGATTTCATCTGGTTGTGTTGAAATATATAATTGAGTATCATTGGCATAGCAGTGGAAACTAATTCCATGTTTTCTTATAATATTGCCGAGTGGCAGCATGTAGATTGAAAATAGCAGAGGGCCTAACACTGATCCTTGCGGCACTCCGTAATTTACTATCGTTATATTACATTTTTCCCTGTTTAGATAGACAAAATTGTGACCGTCTGATAGGTACGACCTAAACCACCGTAATGCCTGGCCCTGAATACCAGTATAATTTTGTAGTCGGTCTAGGAGTATTTTATGATCTATAGTGTCAAACGCAGCACTGAAATCAAGTAACACTAGTATTGAGATACAGCCTTGGTCAGAAGCTAGAAGTAAGTCGTTTGTAATTTTAACGAGTGCAGTTTCTGTGCTATGATGAGATCTGAATCCTGACTGAAATTTTTCATAGATAGCGTTTTTTTGCATATAAACGCATGCAAATATAGTAATATAAATATAGTTATATAGTTTATAAAGTTATAAATATGGATATTTTTCTTACAAAAACAGATCGCTTCACTTCAGAAGCCCTTTATTATATCTTGCAAGTAAAGATTATTTTTTATTGGATTTCTTTTATGATGGATGGATGCGCTTTTTTGGGCTTCAAAAAAAAATAAAAAAAATAAAATAAAATATGTGTTCTGAAGATGAACGAAGGTCTTACGGGTGTGGAACGGCATGAGGGTGAGTAATTAATGACAGAATTTTCATTTTTGGGTGAACTAACCCTTTAATATTATATTATCTGCAAGTACAGGTTTTTTTTTTTTTTTTTTGTTGTAATTAATTAATTTTGCATCTTTAAGAACTCTTCTTTTTCACTAAGGCCCTTGTTACACATTCACAGAAAATAACAACTGAATCATACAAAAATGCTTCTGGATTGTCAGAGCCCAAAACATGGTATAGTGCGATGCCCCATGAGGAAATGGATCATCAAAATGTCACTTGTTTATGACTGACTCATAGAATTGCATAGATTCTCTAGTGAGGCATGATCCACAGGGTACATCACAACATTCAAACCCCCCTCACCCTGTGATATTCTAACGGATGCAGAGCTTACACAGTAGGCTAATTGTAGCACAGCAGTCCAGACTCTATTTTCAGCCATCTCTAGTGAGGAGCCAAAGCTTCTCCAGCCTGAATATAGCAGTAGTGATTCCCATCAAGGGGCCGTTGCTGTCTTGAAACTAGCTGCTCTTGAAAAGAACTCAGAATAGAGCAGAATATGAGGTTCTTGTCTCCCGAGAGTACAGTTAACTGTGCCACAGGCCTTCAGAGAGGAGCGGTTGAATAAGTGAGATCTGAAAACAGGTGCTCTGTGTTTGTAACATGTTTCAACTCAGAGAGGTGGACACAGATGTTGAGAGCTGCTTCGGCACTGTAAGTCCTTTACTGAAGTTTAATCATAGATCTGCAGAAGTGGAATATATATATATATGTGAAATTCAAATAGAAAACAGATATTTTAAATTGTAAAAATATTTCACAATATTACTGTTTTTTTCTGTGTTTTGGATCAAATAAATGAAGCCTTGGTGAGCAGAAGAGACTTCTTTTAAAAACATTAAAAATTCTTACAGTCAAAAAACTTTTGACCGGTAGTGTATATAATGTCTTACAAGAAGAATTCTCATCTTAAAATTGTTCAGCGAGTAAGTAAGTCAAATATGTGTTAATTCTGGGGTGGCTTTCTGGTTATTTAATGCTAAAAGCTAATATTTGTTAGGAGGCACAGCTTGTTTTGTGATCAGCCATCTTTAGTACCTCATGGTTAAGTCTAGAATAATTAAAGTGGTTTTAAAGATGATCAGTAAATAACCTGCACCATATCAGTTAACTGCTGACAACTTTGATATTTATGTATAGTAGAAATTGCATCAGCTGCTATTGGATATTTATTATATAAGTTACCCAGGTGAAAAAAAGTACACTTCTATAATGTACTTAATGTGCTCTATTTTCGCATACTAATTTTGTACTTAATATACTTAAAATTCTTCTTTAGTAATCTTAAGAATATTCAAGTGTACTCAACTGTGCTATTATAAGAGACACCATGAAATATGAAGTAAAATGTGCTTTTAATATGTTATCTCTGTATTTAAAAAATGTATTTAGAGAGCACTTGTGAAATTCGAACAATAGAAACCATAGACCACACTATGGGTTCAAATGTACTATAAGTGGTATCTAAATATATTTTTTAAATACAGAGATAGCATATTAAAAGCACATTTTAGTTCATATTTCATGGTGTCTCTTATAATAGCACAGTTGAGTACATTTAGATGTTCTTTAGATTATCTGAAGAAGTACTAAAGAAGAATTTTTAGTATATTAAGTACAAAATTAGTGCACTTTAAGTACACTATAGAGCTGTACTTTTTTTGCACCTGGGTAGTTTAGTTTATTACCATTTTGTGCGTTGATCAATGTTTAGGTGAATAAAAACCTACATTAAATCTGCTCATTATATAAAGTGATCGTGTCTCTTCAGAAAACTTCATTTATTAAACTGCTTTATTTATTTAAACATGACTTGATTAAACTGCTTGATTCATATGGATTACTTTTATGGTGTCTTTTTGAAGATTAAAAGTTTTGATTTGCATTTCAAAGATGAATGAAAGCCTTATTGGTTCGGAAGAGCATGAGAGTGAGTAGTTGATGTGAGAAGTTTTATTTTTGGGTGAACTGTACCTTTAATGACAGCGTACACGACACGTTTTACTACTGTATTTTCCTGAATAATAATCATGTTTGTTATCATCTGAAACATGTGCGACTTATATTCCAAAGCGACTTTTCATGAATCAATTAATGTTAAAGATGTAAAGTGCACACAGTTGGATTTATGCCGAATGAGAGAGATATGTGAGCTTAAGTTTATTTGTATAGCGCATTTAGTTTCTGTTTTGCTTTAAATAAATTTGTTTAGGCTTGGTGTTTGTTGTTTATAATGAATGACATTATAATTTGATTTATATATTTTTCATTGTTTTGTTCTGAATATTGTTAAATTTAAAGGCACAATATGTAATTTTTGCCACTAGAGGTCGCTTATTCAAAACATGCGTAACTTGATGACGCCTTGATTTAATTTAAATCATGGGAGGTGTTGTCTTCACGTCTACAGCCGGTGGAAAAGAATCCGATGGCAATCGTGCAGAAACCATGTTCATGGATGAGCTAATGTATCAAAGATTTATTAACATTACTGTATGAAACAAGGGCGGAGCTACGGGTGGGCCTGGGTGGGCCTGGGCCCACCCAGATTGACAGCTTGCCCACCCAGTCAGATCCAGGGAAATATATATATTATATGGGCGTCGGAACCATTGTAACCATTGTACTTTTTAAGACCAATATTGGACCCACTCATTTTTACCGTCTCTAATTCAGCATTTGTCTAATCCCCCCAGGTGATGCTACTCCACAAACCACCAACAGAACATAAAAAATATAAAAAAATAAAGATCGTTTTTAAAACATCGCCAAGTAAAACGCGTTTATAAAGAAATGTCTCTTTACGACCACAACAAACGGGATACTTTTCAGACGCGCATTCCACCTTCGCCTCAGCGCCAGGCGCAAGTCAAACGAGCGCGGAAAAGGTAGCTTCAGTTGAACAACAGTGAACTGCGGTCAGATGAGATGTTGTCAGGCTATATCAGTAAAGCTCCAATCAGCCGTTAGGCTATAGCCTACTGTGCTCGAGGCGCGAACTCAAGAATTGCTCGCGCAAATGCGGTGGCGTGCGCTGCATATTACTTTAATTATAGCTTAACTAAAGCGCAAAAGAAGCTACGGGCATGCACCGTTGTTATTTTGTTGTAAATTAAGTCATGAAATTACCAAACATGCGATTAAAGCTGCTTCAAAACTGTGCATGTATGTATTTGTTGACATGGTTTTAAAGCTGTTGTTATCCAATTTGTTGGCCTTAAAACGTCTTAAAATGCATATATGTACACCAAGGAATTCAAAATTTTCATTTTGTAACCTCAGTAATTATGAAACCCTGCGTACGGCCCTGCTTCTTTTCTATCGAACGAAATCAAAGGTAAACGTGTATTCCTCCAGTTGTGCACGCTTTGGGACTAAACTTTGTATGCACTGTGTGATCAAAGTGTGAAAATAAATGGGAGCAAAAATGCGACTGAATGTAAAGGTTTGTGTCTCGTTGTTCTATTAAAAAAAATCAATAACTACCGATTGATTGGCATTTTATCTATCTATCTATCTATCTATCTATCTATCTATCTATCTATCTATCTATCTATCTATATATATATAAATTGCATAAACAAAAATTTGGAGGGAGGACCCACCCACATTGTTTTTGCTTCCAACGCCCATGGATCGCCTCTTATTTAACACAGACACGAATTTCTTATCGAATGGAGATGTTTCTTTCTTTTAGGTAGCCTACAATTATTCGCGGTGTTCATTTTTGAGACGTTTCAGAAAGATTCTCCCAGAAAAAGCACCCTGTTTTTTATTTATTTTATTTTACAGTTTTGTTGTTATTGTGAGCATACACGAATAAAAGTAGACCATTTGTAGTCTTGACGAAAGACTTGTTGTTTCTTTCATGAGGAAAAAATCCATCAGAACGCGCCGGCGCGTTCGTCGGCCAGAGTGATAAAAATGGCCAATTTAGTTTCATATTTATATTTAAACATTAGGCTATAGAGCCTATATTATTTGTTAAATTTCACCTATGTTGATTATGAAAAGTGAATAGCATGACGGATGCGCAATGTCGGGAGACATGCAGCTGGTCAGACATGAGTTTGACCACTTCATTAAGTTTTGTTTTATAGTAAGCCTTTCCTTAATGTGAATTTCGTTTTGTAGAAATTGTATCTTAATTTCAATCACTGTTTCATCAACCAATTGCCTATATTTAATAAATAGGAAGAAAACCAAAAACGTCAGGTGGAATGTATTGAAGTGATCAGGTTAATGTGTGAGCGTTTGTCACAAGTTTCAAATCAGTATTGATTTTTTTATTTATTTTTTTTATCGTAAGCTGACTTTTTTGTTATTTTTATTTATCCATATAGCTGCCTGTTACCATGCCAGGTTATTTCCAAATATGTGATTATTATTATTATTAGGTTATTTTTTTAATCGGTTGGTGCTGTTGGTTCAGGTTGTAACTGCAGTTTTGTCTTGTTCTTATCTCGTAGATTTACTTGAATTGATATTGTCACGTAATATTATATTAAATAACGTAATTTGAACTTGCCATACCTTGACTTTTTGTGAATTGACGCCACTTAGAGACTGTCCATCATTTTTTCCCCCTCCCAAATTAAGCCAGTTGAAAAACATGGGATGATGCGAATTATTCTGGCCCACCCACACTTTTAGAGGCCCACCCACCATCCACTTTCTGCCTCCACCACTGGTATGAAACAGGGTGCGGCTGAAAGCCGTTGGAGCAGAACGAGGCCGCTGGAGAGATTGCTAATGAGAGACAAGTGCGACACGCAGCTCGAGAGAAGTGGAGCTTTTATTATGACACAGACGAGCGCTTTATGCTTTTTCCGGTCAAGCGTATGTGGGGTAACACAGTGCAGTTTTATCATATTAGACATATTTGTGTGTTGAAAGTTGTTATAATGCTACTCTGTGCATTCGTTTGGCAGCCGCTATGAGACACTTGTTGCACACTGCAGTAAACTAGATTGATATTAGTCATGGAAAAACATGGCGGTAAATCAAGAAAACGAGATTTAAACAATAATGCTGCGTTCCAGGCAACCCGTAACCTGTATTTTTCCAACCTTCTACCCGTGAAAGTGCACTGGAACGACAGTCAAACCCGTGACTTCTAGGGCTGGGCGATATATCGCTTGCGATTGTCATGCGCATTTTGTCAGTAAAGCCGGTTCCCTGATTGCCGCTAAATCGCCATCACCTGCTTTCAAATGGAGCAGCATTTAATAGACAGAGCCGTAGATCACTTATAAGCCACGCAATATCGCGTTCATATCGCAGATATATCGCCTTCGATAATGAACGCGATATTGCGTGGCTTATCAGTGATCTACGGCTCTGTCTATTAAATGCCGCTCCATTTGAAAGCAGGTGATGGCGATTTAGCGGCAATCAGGGAACCGGCTTTACTGACGAAATGCGCATGACAAAAGCATTCGATATATCGCCCAGCCCTACTTCCCACCATGAACTCGTAATAGATAGATGTACTCCCAGTTTTACGTTATTTTACCGTGCACTTGAATAAACACCGCACCTGTATGGGGCTGCCATTGTTGTTTCGCAGGTTATGCACAGGAAGTACATCTATCTAGTACGAGCGCTGGTGTCACATAGCCTGCGAAACAACAATGGCAGCCCCTACAGGTGCGGTGTTTATTCAAGTGCACGGTAAAATAAAAGGTATAACAGCTTCTCTTGCCTTATGTGCTGATTTTCCTCCGTTTCCCTCAAATAAGCAAGGAGTAAGCACCTTTGGCGATAGAAATAATTGTAACTGAGCATAAGCCCCGTATGGTCTGCCATGCTGGTTTGTTTACACTCAGGCAGTTTGGCGTGAATTGCCTGGAATGCTACAAAGTCGTAAGTCGTGGTTTGAAGTCGCAACTTACGGGCTCAAAAACTTGCCTGAAACGCAGCATAAGACTTACTGTGTTGAGCTATATAACATGATTAGTTTTCTGTCGATGAATGTATCCAAACAGTTGCTCACCTGTCTAATAAAGCACAAAATATATTAAAGTGTCTTTTGCGTTTCCATGGTGTCTACAAAATAAAACTGGAAATCGAGAATGATGTCACTGATAGGCGATGCACAGACACGGTCCGTGTCCTGGTTAAAATTGCATATTTCTTTGGATTTAAAGGGGTGGTTCAGTGTTTTTTTTCTAGGCTTGATTGTGTTTTTGGGGTGCAGTTTTACATGTCTTAATGCTTCGTTTTTTTGAAAACGCTGTATTTTTCATATATTTTAGCTTTATTCTACACCTCTGTTTCCACTGTCATATGAACGGCTCGTTTGACTTCCTGCTTCTATGAAGCCACTCCCTCCGAAATACGCAATGTGCTCAGATTGGTTAGCGGGCCCAGTGTAATCCAGAGCCATCGTGATTCGCTGAAGCGTCCGGAAACGCCACGCCCCTTACCATTTGTTACCGGTTACGTGCACTTCAGTTATATTGTATGCTCAATTTTATTATATTGCTGTATCAAACTGAGCCCGAATCAGACCCAGATGAACAGCAATCGTGGCTTTTAAAGGACGTTTATGAATGGTATTTCATTTAGCATTTGTGTCAAAGTGTTTAGATATGCTGTCACTGCTGCTTGTTAGCTTTCAATATACAGTTTTATCCTGATTAAAGCTTTACTGTAGCCGAATACATGACTGAGTAGTCGCATTTTTGTAAAGGTAGTGTTTAATTTATAGCATGAACAACTGTTTGTCTGTGAACATAGACGTTTGTTGGTGTTTGTTGGAGAAGTATGCACTATAATACAGCTAACTGGCTAGCGAAGCAAAAACAAGTTGCTCTTTGTATATGTCCTTGATGCAACCAAAAAATAGCAACAGAACTATATGTTTATAAGACATGTACAAACAATAAAACCTATCTACAGTTTGAAGCCAATAAACAGCAGCTTCTGCTTTTAAAGTGGGAACTGCTTCATCTTTCAGTAAAAGCCTAGCTTTGTGCAAATCCAGCATTGAACTCGTGTAGATTCTGGACGCTGTCTTCAGCGCCGCATCCAGTGTAGAAAATATCACAGATTATAATGGGTTCTATTATCTTTTGACGCGCCGCTCGTGTCTGGTGTACACAACTCTTCCGCTTTCATTATGCTGTGCCACATGGCCTCGCCCACTTTGTTGCGTGTTCCCGGGGGCGTGTTTTGCAGGGTTTATGATGTCACCAACCCGGGAAGAAGCTCGTTGTAGTCCAAACCAGTCGTTTTTGTAGGCAATAAACTGCCATAACTTTAAAAGACAATATCTCCGTTTGCATTGAACTTTCAGCGCTGTAACTTTGTAGATATTGTTTATGCTCAAGCAGCAACATTACACACTAACTAAAGTTAAAAAAGTGAAATCGCATTGAACCACCCCTTTAAACGTTCTTGGAAACATTTGGGATAATGTAAGTACACAAGTCAACAAAATATATATCATTGTTCTAGTGGCTTTTGGATATTTTAATCCAAAAATCACACATATTGTGCCTTTTAAAGGATATTTAGTGAAGTGAGAAAAAAAACACATTTATAGTTTGTAAAGGTTCCTCTTTTTACCGTTATTTTACATTATTTCTGAATGTTTTTTCATTCATCAATGCAACTTTGACCTAGAGTGACTTATAATAATCAAGTGCGACTTGTTTTCCAGAAAATATGGTACTTTATTTGGACTTCTTTCCACGAGAAACACAGTACCATTTGGTGGGAATTGATTTTAGCCAGGATTTGACAGGAGGGGGTGAAAGATAGGATATGATATACAGTATTATTAACTAAACAGGCATGTTTGTGTGTGTTCTGTGATGGTGCATTTGTGACTCTCAGTGGCATTGGGGTCAGTTGGCAGTGATTCATTTGCAGTCACTAAGATAGAACGGAACATCAGTGACTCACAGCAGGGCACTAACACATAACGTCACAGTGCATGTGTTACAGAGAGACTATTTTGAGGGGCTGACTGCGTTGTCTGATTGTGTTTGGGAGGATCATTTTGCACAGTACTGTGACAAATATATTTCCTGAACGACAGATTTTGCACCATCATTGCCAAGGCTGGACTGTAGGAGCCATGCATGCACAATGTTCAGATTTGTCCTAGATTAACTCGCACAGGATTTCTGTTCACCTCTTTTCTATTCTCTCGGTGTTCTTGTCCTCATGAGACTTCCAGCTCATCCTTCTCTCAGTTTGCTCTCTTTCTCTGCTTTGCCTCATTCTCTCTTCCTCTCGCTGACTGTGTCTTCTTGCAGTATGGGTGATTGGAGCTAGTCTGTCTCTGAGCGGGTTTGTTTGCGTATTGGGGTCTGTTCTCCCCTCTGGTCCTGAAAGACCTTTTCCCAGAATCGCACTATGATGCTTCATGTCTGCAATGCTGAATGAGAAATGGCTTGTTTGCATTGTGAGCTCTCATGTTTGATATTTCGAGTGCTCTCATATCATCATTTTTTCAATTATTTTATTTTTTATCTTTTTCCCTGAGGACCACTTATACTGTAAAGTTAGGTAACAAGGTTTTACATGAATATTGTCCGCCTTCTCTCTCTGGCTCTTGAAATGATAACGGCTGTTGTTTACTACTGTACCTTTAAGACTTCTATGCAAATGCTCTTTTTTATGTGAATAAGTAAAGAAAAAAGCCTTTCACGAATGACTGTCCTGCTAGTTTGTGAACTGTGGCATCTAAAGCAGCAGACAGAGAAAATATAAGTACATTTTATGCTTTTAAGAGCCTCCCAAAGTAAGTAAATCCTGTGAACACTTAATTGTACTGAATATGCACTTCTAGTGTACTTCAGACCTTGAAAGTTATTTCCTAAGCTGTTTTTTCTTTGTCAGCTCAAAGAGTCAAGAAATTGGGAAGCCTTCAAGCTTTCAGAGATCCTCAACAACTTTCCTTGTGATTGGAAGATTGGATTTTCTTCTGAATGGGTGTTTAGACATATATTCAAATATTTGTTGTCTATTGTGTGACATAAAGGAATTGGCTTCAGAGAAATCATAATCAAATACATTTTTCCTCTGAATCTTAGATTTATTTTAACAGTTTATAGGGCAATTCAGAAGTGTTGGTCGCATATATTTTTAACAGTCAGGATGTGGCTTGAAGAAAAAGAAGAAACACAGCAAGTTGTGAACAGCATGAATTATTCAAATAGTGTAATTTGCCATAGTAAAATCAAAAACAAAAACAGTGTGCAACAGAGATTCAGAGTAAAATAATGAGCCTTTAGAACAAAGGTCTCTGTTTGTGTGTTGGACACCACTGAACAAAGCTAAATATTGTCTGGCCCTTTACAAAGACTGTATACACACAAAATAACAGCTGCACAATGAGGGAAAATAAAACATAAAAACAGAACATAAACTCTACTGACTGAACTGAACGCTTAACTACTTTAATTTGCACAAACAGTCCAACGACACCTACTTTGGCATGTTTGGCACACAGTAGACCTTATTTTGTGGATTTTATTACAGTTACAGTACATCTGATGTGACTGTTGTACCCCCAGTAAACGAATACCATGGTATTTAAAATTCAATGCTGACTATATCAATGATTTAAACTCTATGCTTTGATAAACTGATACATGAACATGCTGTTCCAGCAGCTAAAATATCATGAATCATTTGGATGAAAACACAATATACAACACCTAGTGAAACCTGAGGTTGTTGGAGTGCAGCGTTTCAGTGGAACAAAATGATTTTGTGACATTTCTTTATCTCATATATTATTTACTTATTTATTCATGGCCTGGCACATTGAAATGGTTTACTATAGTCACACCAGTGATGGCTGGTGCTTATCAAGTGGGGGGAGCCCATGTTACTTATGAATGGAAAAATTGCATATACATACAGTATATCTCTCTTTTTTTTTTAATTTGTTGCATGCAATGTTGCTTCTAAAGCATCTGCTTCTCAAACTCTGAAAAGTGAAATTGCTTAATAAAAATACTTGATCAAGCTCAATACTGTATTTAAAAAAATATTTACAGACATGCAAGAAATAAGATTATGGACAATTAAATGTGTTACGACACCGTCTAATTGCTTGTCTATATCTGAGGACTTTCCTGGCTATTGATTATGTTAATAATTAATTGATTCTATTAATTTTATATATATATGTATTTATTTATCATATAATAAATCATGTAATTTATTTATATTCATCATTCAAAAGTTTGGGGTCAGGAAGATTTTTGTATTTTTAAAGAAATGGATACCTTTATTTAGCAAGGATGCATTATATTGATGAAAAGTGATTAGGGCTGCAACAACTAGTTGATAATGAAAATCATTGACAACAAATGTCATTAGTGATTAGTCTCAACTGCCAACCTTGCACGCAAAACTTCCTCTAGTCGCATCAAATTAGTAATTACAAGACTGAATAATGATTTCAATGGACAAAATGCATCTAAAAATAGTGGAGGCAACAGAAGGAGCTGCTGCGGGAAAGGTATGTGTTCCAAAACATGAGAATTCTTTATTTTAAGCTTCAAGCTAATGCATTAGCGTAATGTTTAACATGGCTTGCCCTGTCAGGCGCTTTGACAAATGCGGGTGCTGTTCAATAGTTTGTAAGTTTCTAAACTTTCATTTTACCATTATAACCTTATCTGTAAGCACTCAAAAAAAAAAAAAAAGAATTGTTGGATTTACTTAAAAAAGAAGTGTCAAATGGTTCCACGCAACTATATTGAGTAATTTGTACAAATAACAATTTAGTTGCACTCAAAAAATAACTCATTGAACAAACTCAGTTGAATTGAGAGCAGGATTCATTCATATATGAGGCTCACAGCCTAAACACGACAACACTTTTCTGCATAATGGTAACCACAAAATTCAAAAACATTACAGAAACTCCTCTAAATGTCCAACATAAATGATCATTAAACACTAACATAAACTAACAACATCTTTCCCTTTACTAAAAAACACACAAAATAACACTTTAATCCCTAAATTTACTCTCCTAATACAGTCCCTTGCAAAACATGCTGGGAACTACGGATCCACTGCCCAGTTAGTTATGTCAACATTAATTTGTGTGTTTCACTCAGCAATGTTAAGTTGACTGAACAAACACTTACTAAGTAAAGCTGACAATACTCATTTTTAGTAGAAACAACGCAGTTAGATTACGTTCATGTAGTTACATGAGTTTTTTTAAAGGTGCCCTAGAACCAGTTTTTACAAGATGTAATATAAGTCTAAGGTGTCCCCTGAATGTGTCTGTGACGTTTCAGCTCAAAATACCCCATAGATTTTTTTTTAATGAATTTTTTTAACTGCCTATTTTGGGGCATCATTAACTATGCACCGATTCAGGCTGCGGCCCCTTTAAATCTCACGCTCCCCGCCCCCGAGCTCTCGACTATAATACAGTGCATTTACAAAGTTCACACAGCTAATATAACCCTCAAATGGATCTTTACAAGATGTTCGTCATGCATACTGCATGCATGCGTCAGATCATGTGAGAATAGTATTTATTTGGATGTTTACATTTGATTCTGAATGACTTTGAGGCTGTGCTTCGTGGCTAAAGCTAACATTACACACTGTTGGAGAGATTTATAAAGAATGAAGTTGTGTTTATGAATTATACAGACTGCAAGTGTTTAAAAATGAAAATAGCGACGGCTCTCCTCTCCGTGAATACAGTAATAAACGATGGTAACTTTAACCACATTTAACAGTACATTAGCAACATGCTAACGAAACATTTATAAAGACAATTTACAAATATCACTAAAAATATCATGTAATCATGGATCATGTCAGTTATTATTGCTCCATCTGCCATTTTTCGCTATTGTTCTTGCTTGCTTACCTAGTCTGATGATTCAGCTGTGCACAGATCCAGACGTTAATACTGGCTTGTGTAATGCCTTGAACATGGGCTGGCATATGCAAATATTGGGGTCATACATATTAATGATCCCGACTGTTACGTAACAGTCTGTGTTATGTTGAGATTCGCCTGTTCTTCAGAGGTCTTTTAAACAAATGTGATTTACACAAGAAGGAGGAAAAAATGGTGTTTGAGACTCACTGTATGTCATTTCCATGTACTGAACTCTTGTTATTCGACTATGCCAAGGTAAATTAAATTTTTGATTCTGGGGCACCTTTAAGTAATGTGTACAAGTGTGGTTTGAGTGAAACTAACAACAGTGAAAGTTCATTTTTTTGAGTGAGTGTAACAAATTCATGTGAGGAGTATTTCTATTTTGCATGAAGGCTTGTCCTGACAGTCTGCGTTAAACTTCAGCGTGCGCATGCGCTTCAAACAGACGGATAATTAGGGACAACAGCGAGTAACATTACTGTGTCCATGACCATACTAGTGAATGTGTGTTCCTGCAGAACATTCCTCTTATCTGTTAACACTGAGTTTGTGTTTTTTCTTTATTATCTTTATCATTATTATCTGTAGGGATTTAAACTGCCCTTTTGCTTTATAGCTCGTGTGCACATAGCTCTTTTGCATATAGATATTCACTATATATGTTTTTTTATAGCATTCAGTTGGCACATTTGCTTGAAGGACACAGCATTGGGCAGCATGTAGAATAGTGTGTTTTGTCAATAAAATAAGAAAATTGGTCTTTTTATCCAATTAATCACAGAAATAATTAGCCAACTTTGATAATCGATTATCAAAATAATCATTAGTTGCAGAGTGATAGTAAAAACGTTTATGTAGCAACATATTTCTAATTCAATTAAAAGCTGTACTTTTGAACTTCCTATTCATCAGAGAATTCAAAAAACATCATGGTTTCCACAAAAATATGAAGCAGCACAACTGTTTTTTTCGACACTGATAATAATAAAAAATGTTTCTTGAGCAGCAAATCAGCATGTTAGAATGATTTCTAAAGGATCATGTGACACTAAAGACTGAAGTCATGATGCTGAAAATTCAGCTTTGATCACAGGAATAAATTACATTTCTAAATATATTCAAATAGAAAATAGTTACTTGAAATTGTAATAATATTTCACAATTATTACTTAATATTTTACTGTTTTTACAGTATTTTAAATACTGCATAAAAAACTTTTTTAAAAACATTAGAAAATTGTACAGGCCGCAGGCTTTTGATGTGTATGTTAAGCCAGCTGCTATTAAAACTGCAAATGTCATGAACAATGAACACCTGCAGTGTGTCATGACAGAATATGTCAGTGGCAACTCCATCACATAAGCTGCAGTCAAAAATATGGCAGCAAGTTAAGAAATAGTACCAGTCTATATAAATGACCATCCAGAGTTTCACTCCCAGGAGCCTTAAGTGTCTGAGCAAGTCTTGACAGATGGATTTATGGGTTTCACACTTTCACCGGTAGACCTCGTGTCACCCAGCGTACGGGGCTGAGTTAAGGGTCAGAGGCGTGCAGACCTGACTGCACAAGTGTGAAGAGAAACCCCCTGACACATGCCATGCCAGTTCCTCTGAGTCCTTCTCAGCCATAAGGTTAAAAACAGACCGGCCACAGGGAACTACCATAGCAGTAATTGAAGACCACCTACATAGTGTTGTAAATAGAGTCTGAGAGTTGCTATGGTTATTCAAAAGGTCAGGTTGTGTGGGGAAAGTAAATCTGTTATATCTGTTATAATGATTTGAATAGTACTGCTTTATGCATCAAACTGCCAAGATCTTATAAAGTAGTTGTGTGCACTGTCTGATATGTGACAGGAAGGGAACTCTCCGGTCTGTCTGTGAATGTGATGTGGGGCGTGTGATTGCAAGATCATTTCAGCTGGGAGAGATTGGATCCCTTCACAAATAGCAAAATTTTATTGCTTTTACTATACTAGCCAATTTTATTAACTCAGATGCTGGCCACTACTGTCACATCAAAACTGGGTTGCTGCTGTCAAAGACAAGCCATGGCAACTCACAACAGATGTCATAGACTAGGGGCGTGGCTTGGTGCGGGCGGAAACAAATCCTGATTGCTATTACACATTCATTTCTACACTGTAAAAACAAAGTTGCTGCCTTACATTTTAAAGTACAGTCAACTTGGCTATATAAGTCATTTCAACTTAAATTACATTAAATTGACTTAAAAATTAGTTGAATCTTGTATAACTTAAAAAAAAAAAAAGTTAATATTGCTTAACTTATTTTAATGAGTTAAAATAATGTGAAAAATGTTGTCATAACTTGATTGACAGTGTATGGAAGCTTGTTTCTGCCATGGAAAAAATATAAAAAAGGTAATTAAGACTTTTTATCTCTCAATTCTGACATTTTTCTCGCAATTGTGAGAAATAAACTAGCATTTGTGAGTTATTAAGTCATAATGAGTTATTAAGTCAGTATCTCAATTGCAAGATACTGTAAACTGAGATACTGTAAACTCACAATTATGAGAAAGTATGAATTGTGAGTTTCTCGCAATTCTGGCTTTTTTTGTTAGAAACTCTTTTTTTCTTTAAACTCACAATTGCCAGCTATAAAGTCAGAATCGTTGGATCCAAACTTGTAATTGCAAGAAAAAAGTGAGAATTGAGACTTTTTTTCCTCAGAATTGTGAGATATAAACCTATAAATATGACGGTCTTTCTTAGAATTGTGAGTTTAGGCTATTTCTCACAATTCTGACTTTTTTTTTTAGGGTTTTAAAAAAGTAAAAAAAAGTCACAATTACCCTTATTTTTTATTCTGTGGTGGAAACAAGCTCTCATATTTCTAAGGGGATGAATACACTGAAACTATTTACTTTGAAACAATTTTCACTCAGAAATTACTAGTAAATTTCACAAATAATTACACAGAAATGGCAAGTAACATGTTGAATTAATCATGGAATTTTGAAGTAGAATGATTGTAATTGTATGTTTTTTTTGTAAAACATACTCCTATACATTTTTGGTGGATTTATTTACTGTTTATTTTACTGTAATACAATATGCAAAACATTCAGTGTGTTATGACATCAAAGGAGAAAATCTGAACATGACTTTTAAATGACCCTCAATGAAGAACGATGCCCTTGGTCCTCATTAATGGTGTAGTTTCAGCATCTACCAGTAGGAGCTAACTGGACGATGCTAACCTGCTAAACTTTGACCTCTTGGACTGTAACTATGGAAACGAGTCAAAGGGCACGACACTGTGCCATGGAAACAGTTCATAGGTGGCTTTGGTCTGACATCTGTACAGAATGCGATAGCCAGAGGCATGTTTGAGCTCGGAATGTCATTATCTTTAATGAGACTCGCAAATGTGTTGCTCTTTTCTTAAAGGCTATTTAGTTTAATTGCATTTACACTCTTGGTATTGGTCATACAGTAGGTCAGAGTAAACAATACATTGTTCACTCATAATTCACAACCCAATTTAAGAACTGTGAAATGTTAAAATGTAATATGTGGTGTGGAGAATAAGCAATATTGTGTGGAAAAAGCCATATATAGGCTATTATATGGAATAGAAATGCAATACTTCAAAGGAATTTTCCTGGAATGTCAACTGCATCATAAAAATCTGCTGCTTGCTGTGACTGATTATGATCTTCAATTTGACCCATCTAATTTCAGAGAAAAGCAATATCACATGAAATTCCATCTCTTTCTATATGGGTGGACTTTATGTCACTTAAAGTTGCACACTAAACTGTTTTGGTGTTATATTTCTTGGAATTGAGCTATATTCATCATTTTGATATCAGAGTGTTGGGGAAACACAAAGCCATACAGAAACAGAATGAAACCACAATTAAGGCTTATAGGGGAATGATATTTTATGGTCCATGGTGCAAATCTTAGAATTTGTGATAAAAAATCATAAATAAACAATAACTAGCCACTGAAACTAAAATATGCACTTTTAACCTAAAATCTTTTGTTTCAGGAAAAACAAAAAAACACACAAACAAACAACAACAACAAAAAAACAGTCCACATCAAATATATATATATATATATATATATATATATATATATATATATATATATATATATATATATATATATATATATATATATATATATATATATATTGTATTATATTTAGGGGTCTACTGGTTTATTGATGTGCTGTAATCTTATTAATCACACATTAAATTTTGCTGAGAAATTACCCCTAAAAGATAATTTAAAAATCATTATTGTGTTAAATGAGAAAAGCATCATATAGACATTACAAAATGTAGCTTTAGAAAGAAATATTTAATTTAATTTAACAGAATTTATTACACAAACTTTTTGGCTACATGGCCATGATTTTTTTTCTTTTTTTTCAGAAGCTGCATCTGTAATGGTATTTAGATATATTTACAGACCAAAACAGTTTGGTTACCAACATTCTTCAAAATATTTTATTTTATGTTCTGCAAAAGAAAGAAAATCATACAGATTTGAAACAACACAAGGGTAACTAAATGTAAATAAACAGAATTTTCATTTTTGGGCAAACTATCCATACTCCTAAATACTCCTAAACTGTCTAAATAATA
Source organism: Ancherythroculter nigrocauda (assembly GCA_036281575.1). NCBI lineage: Eukaryota > Metazoa > Chordata > Actinopteri > Cypriniformes > Xenocyprididae > Ancherythroculter > Ancherythroculter nigrocauda. The sequence goes on from VTFQ01000005.1 coordinate 43,673,883, forward strand.
ATAAAAAAAAAACTAAAAACTAAAAAAATAAAAATAAATAAAAAACTGTGTAAAGTGAATCATTCATTCATTCAGGAATGAAGAAAATGGCTCTTTTTATGAATGGGCCATTGAATCATTGGTTCACCCGATTAGATGCTATTTACAAGTGACAATAGCAGCATTTTCTTAGTGATATGCTATTTACACCAGGTGAAAATAGAGAGATATTCTATTTACACCATATAAAAGTTTATATTGGCAGATACTATTTGCACCTCTGTATTTTTGTACATTTAACAATAATATCATAGAGTGTAAATGATTATATTTATTAAAATTATTAAATGGATGCTGACGTATTAGGAGAATAAAAACCCTCCCTACACCTTTCCCTAACTCTACCAAATAAACAATTTTAATATTATCAAACACTCGCTCGTAGTTTATTTAGTTTATTGTAATTGAAAATAAATGCAAGCTCGGCAAAAGGAGGATTCGAATCCGCTTTGATCGCATTAAAAGCAAAGTCGGCAAGCGTTACTCGATACTGCTGCGCCACTGAAGACATTGAATTCTGAGCATCTTTTTTAAAACTTGAGTGGCCCAACCAGACACTGGTGGGCAGAGCTAGTGTAAATAGTGTTTGCCAACAAGGGACGCTATTTGCACTTAGTGTAAACAGACACTGTGTTAAATTAATGTGTTAAATCAACAGCCCTAATTATGTTATGTTATATTATATTATTTAAATACAAATAATTAAATATTAAACAAAATATTAAATATTAAATTCTAACTTTACATGCAGAGACAACTAAAGCGAGCCGTTTGTACACAGATTTTCCTAAAAAGGCTCAGTGTTAGTGTGCATGTGTAAATGCGTACGTAAGATCATCAACTTGTCTGTATATCTCACATTTAGATAGTAGGCAACTTCCCTTAATCACAGTTATTGTCTAGTCTGTACTCTGTGACTTTCTTTGAAGTCGGTCCACTCTACATAATGTTGTTTAGACAAAATGGCCCCATGTCATAAACCGTTGTCATGGGAACACCACATTCAGCCCTGAGGCTTTGTATTATGAAGACGAAGGACAAGAGTACACACTGTGTTGTCAGGTCTGTCTCTTACATAAATGGATTATGCTTTGAATAAAACAAAAAAAAATTGATTACCTTCACTTCACAACAAGAAAGCCAATCATAAAACATGAAGAAAATGTGCAGAGTAATCATACGGCGAGCTAATAATGTTTTCTTGCTGTTCATTTTGGAATCGATTGTGATGGCGTCGGTTTTCGGGCTGTCCTCGGATGAGACTGTGCTCTGACTGAATCTTCTGAAAGTGTCTTTTGTGAGACTGCATGTGTCTTACCTGAAATCCATCAGGCATACAGACAGAGTGATGCTCATTAAAGATGACAGCTATGTGTTTCTCTGTTCTTAGTTGTCATTTTCAGAGCCCACCACAAATAACAGGAGATGTCGGAGATGTCAATCAAAATGACACGGCGCTACAGAAATATTAATCTAAACCCTCAAAATCTTCCAAAAAAAAAAAAAAAATCATGAAAGTTTTGCTCAGGCTATAGACTTCACACTGAAGAGAGAAGACATCCTGTTTATTTTATGGCCATTTTTGACACAATTCAACTTTACAAAGCATATGCCCATTTATTTTAAGCAATGACAGTGAATTTACAAGCACAGTTCTTGAACATTTGACAAATACTATTTTTCTCCAAAATGCAATTGATCAGAACTTTTATTATAGCCTACATTTTTAATCAATTTGTCAAGGTTGCAGTGCAGACCCTTAGTAAAGAGAGACAACATATTCATTTGCTTCTCCCAGACATCAGAGAGTAAATTGCTGCCATTATCCAACGTGATCTTGTGTGTATTCATAAAATATATCTTTAAAATAGTAAAAAATGTACCTATACAAATATGTACAAATCAGGGTTATTATCGTTAACTAAGTGTCGTCTACACGACACCGTTTACAACTAAAAATGGAAGCTTTTAATGCATTTTGGTCATTCATTTACACAACAATGCCGTTTTGGGGGCCTGAAAAATGCAAACATTTGAAAACGGGTTTCAAAGTGCATGTTTTTGAAAATGATTTTGTTATCATCTCTGTAAAAACGGTGACGTCATGTGTATGCGTATTATGTTTTCAGTCTATAGATGCGTAGTGTTTCTCTACAAAGTGACATCGCCATCTACTGGTCTGGCATGAATAATTATTAGTCGTTTTCGCAGATCCGTGTGAGCGGGGATTGTTTTGACAACATTGTTGACTGTATGTAAAAAAACACAAAGGAAAAAACTTTTTAGTACATCGTTGTCGTGTAAATGAATAAAACAAAAACTATTAAAAACATTTCTGTTGAAATAAAATAAAATATAAATTTTAGTTGAAAAACTTAAACTAAATGGAAATTAGAAATGTTGCCTTGCCAATAAATTGAAATAGTTTAAGTTGAAGCACTAAAATTCTTAACTGGAAATAAATAAAAACTATAACTAAACTAAAACTGAACTAAAAAAAACAAACAAAAAAAACAAATAGCAATATGAAAAAAAAACCCTAATAAAATGACAAAAACGCATAATGAAATGATTAAGAATTAAACTAAGAATTAACTAAAATTAACATGAAATTTAAAAAATATAAGAAATAATATCCAATTCAAAATATTAATAAAACTGAAATAAAACTGCTACAAATTGTTTCTTCAGCTGTAAATACATAATAAGGTCTATGTTAATAATGCACAATATGTTATATGTTTTAGCATCTATCCCAATGTACAAATACGTGCGTTTTTGTGCTTACACAACATCATTTTCCACTAAAAACAGAAAACGTTTTATGTGTTTTGGCTGTTCATTTACACGAAAATGGCGTTTTGGGAGCCTGAAAACACAAACCTTTGAAAACGGGTTTCAAAGTGAAAGTTTCTGAAAACGATACCATTATCATCTCTGTGTAAACTACAAAAACATGAATTTGTGAAAACGGTGACATCATGCGTATGCTTATTTTGTGTTCAGTCTATAGGCATGTAGTGTTTCTTTACAAAGTGACATCGCCAACTACTGGCCTGGCAGCAGAATACAGCGCTTTTAGTTGTTTTCACGGATCCGTGTGAAAGGGAATCATTTTGATAACATTGACGTCTATACACGAAAAATTGTTTTTAGCACATCATTGTCGTGTAAATCTACTCTAAATCTAAAACTATTGAAAACATTTCTTAAATGAACATGAAAACTAAAAATATAAGTTGTATATATTAATGATACTGTAATAAAACTAAAATATTTACTAAAATAACACTGCTACAAATTGTTTCTGCAGCTGTAAATACATAATGTTTGTTTTAAATGCTGTTATTATGTCATATGTTTTAGCTATCCCAATGATGTGCTGTAAAAAGATTAAAAAGTGATCTCAACAAATGTGCTCAGATTCGCCAAGATACCAAATTCTGAGTTAAAAAGTTTCAATATTTCAATATGAACTCAAATATTTATGAGATATTTTTCAAGACCCAATTATTTGAGCTATGCTATATACATTCATTTTATAGCTCTTTTATGTTATTTGCAACAATTTGCCAACAATTGTCTCAGCAAGTTTCATTTCTCGTAAGGAATTTTAAGAGGAACATCTGAGGCAATTTTAATACTTCACTTGATAGCTCTTTTCTGCCCTCTCTGAAGTCTCCTGAGGTATGAATGACCAACTGGAGTGGCTAGATTTGGCTGCAGACGACCAGTTCTGTGTTTTGACGGTGATGTTTGTAATCTCTCGGATGACTTGTTGATCCTAAGTGGCATACGGTGCTGATGAGGGTCACAATGTCCCCAATTTGCAATCAAAGTCAACTCTTGAGCTGTCATTAAGCGTGTCAGTGTAGCACACAATCAGAGAGCACCCAGCCCTCGAGTGACTGCTGGAGTGAAAGGTGACTGGTCGGACTTCATTTGGTCCCTGATCACTGAATTTTTTACATGCACTTGCTGCACTTATTATGATAAAAACAAACTAAAATGTCACTTATGCGTCAGACACTGCATAAACACTGTTTTCCTGTGTGATATGGGAACTAGCAAACATGGAACTGGAGATTCAGAATGAGCTTTGAGTGGAGGAAATGGAGGTGAAATTACAGACTGTAATTATATAAACTCATGTGATCACGCAGGAAAATTGTGTTGCTTTTGTGCAGTGGTTTCACTTTCATAGCTCAGGATGAATAATTGAGATTTAAGTTATGTTGATTTAAATCTCTTAAACCCCTTTAGGAGAAATAAAAACACTGAATATTAAAACTCGGATAATTTGGTCTGGGAAGAATTTGATGAGAAATATTTGAGTTGTTATTGAGATCTCTGTTTTTTAATTGCAGATATCAAATCTGTGAGACAATGTTAAGGTCTATTCTGAAATGGAGACATGTGAGATTACTAGGGCCTTTTACTCAGTAGTGGTTGACCTACAGGAGTTGGACAATGAAACTGAAACACCGGCTAATAACGTGTTGGAGGATTCACGCCTGTATATGCGCAACCTGGTGGCCAATCTTCACTGATTATACATTCCTCAGTAAGAGCAGAGTGTGAAGCTTGAATTAGCAGAGCAATAACACAGCTGTACATAAAATATTGCAATCCACACAGGAGGCATATCAGAGTTCAAAAGAGGATAAATTGTTGGTGTGTATCTCTTTGGCTCATCTGTGACCAGGCCAAAAGTCTTTGTGGCGCATCGAGAGCTATGGTATCCATGGTAATGTCAGCATACCACCACATAGAACAAACCACATCCAACAGGAGTAACTGTCGACGCAAGAAACTAACCTGGACTGTATCCAAAAAACATAAAACCAAAACTGCCCAACTCACTGCAGAATTAAATGCGCACCTCAACTCTCCTGTTTCCACCAAAACTGTTCATCAGGAGCTCTACAGGGTCAATATTCATGGTCGGGCTGCTATAGCCAAACCTCTGGTCACAAATGTTGGTTTCAATGGTGCTAACAGTGCAAATCTTGGGCTGTGGACAATGTGAAATGTATTGTTCTCTGATGAGTCCACCTTCACTGTCTTTCCCACATCTGTATGAGTTACGTTGTGGAGAAGCCCCAAAGTGGCTAGTCTCGCGTAGCCAGACCTTCAGACTGACGGCAGAAGGTCTGGACTCTGTCTCAGCTTTCACTGGCCAAAGACCTCCCAGAGGCTGTTTGACTGACATGTAATGCAACCAATCACAGTTCGTTTTGTTCCGCATCATGTTTAGGAGCATGAAAATGTAAAGTCAATGTCCCTACAATAACAGACCGGCGTGCATCTAATAAATTATTAATTAAAGAACGTTGTGCAAGTTTACTGCAACAATGGATCCGCGAACTTCACGTACTTTTGAAAACCCAGCGTTTAGTTGATCCTGGTGGATCAATTCAATGGAAAGGATTCCGGAAGAGAAGACAATGCTGAATAAAGTCGTAGTTTTTGTTATTTTTGGACCAAAATGTATTTTCGATGCTTCAACAAATTCTAACTAACCCACTGATGTCACATGGACTACTTTGATGATGTTTTTAGGTCTTACGGGTTTGAAATGACATGAGGGTGAGTCATTAATGACATCATTTTCATTTTTGGGTGAACTAACCCTTTAAGACCTGCCACACTGATTCATTATACTGTTACACATGCATTTACTTTCTCAACTTTCACTTAAAACATAACTGACAGTGTTTACGCGAATACTCGCCAAGACTGGCATTTTGACATTATTTTGTGTGTATTTGACTGTTTAAGTGCAATAAGCAGTGAAAAATAACTCAATTTAGTACTGAGAGGAGGCTTTATGTGGCACACTTTGGGTGTGAGCACAAAATCTGCAGAAATTAGTAAAATTATGAGCAATCCCATGCCAAAATTCAAGCCCTGTAACACCAACAATATTGGAGCAAGTGAAACGAGTGAGTGAGGGGAGTTTGTGTGTCAACTTGCTGTCAGAGAGATGAGAGAGCAGGAAAGTGCAGCTGGTATCATGTATCAATTCTGCAGAAAATGAGTATTGGAAGCGTTTCAGATATTTCAGCATTGATATGTATTGAAAAATCTATATTTTTGACAGCACTACATTGCACTTAGTTTATTATTTCAGATGCCTTTTTAAAAGAATACAACTGAAAAATGTATATTATAGCCTATATAAAATCCAACCTGCCAAAGTAGCTAGTAGGAGTGATTGCTGAAATCCACCAGCACATGGCAGGTGTTAATGTCAAGAACTCACTCAGTGTGCACAGACTTACCAGATTACTGTTGGTTGCAATCTTTTTATCTGGTTATTTTTTTATTTATTTTAATATTTTTTAGCTCACTTTTGATTGCAGATTTTGGAATCAACAAATCTGAGCAGATTGCTGAGATCTCTTGTAAAACTCTAGAGGAGACAGATATGAGATAACCTGTTATTTCTCTGCAGAAAAATCTGGGAAGCAGGAGACATAAGCAAAAATCTTTTTAATCTCATAGCTGCTTAGATAAACCGTTGCCATACTAAAGACATCTCATTTGTGATCTTTTCTGATGGACACAAAAGGAATGTACCATGTGTATTCGAACGTCTCCATCTCTTACCCTATATGTGTGACTGATACTCAAGACTGTCTCAGGGAATGACATACTGTCATGTCACATTTCATGCTCTGTTAGTGGCGCTGCAAGCATCTTTGAGGAGCAAGATCAGATATATAACAAGATACTGTAGACTGTCAGGATTCTGTGATAGATTTGTGTCTGAATGCATGCTGCGATGATGTTTTACTTTTGAATTCAAGCCTAGCACACCTTAATGGATTGAAATGTAAGAAAAGCAATATAAACCACATTAGAACTCAGTTAAGAAAGCCAAGACATGCATTTAAATTTAATTACGGTATATAGTTATTTCTTGCCACTGGTTTGATTGACGTTGTTGATTTATGCACAGGAATCTTTTAAGTATATAATCACATTAGCATCCAAATGAAACCATATTGCAGTTTCTCACAATGAGGAATCTGCCAATTTTTCATCACAGCTCATCAATTATTCATTTTCACTGTTTCAGACTGCATTTGATCTTGTTTTTCAGAGCAGTTCACTAATTTAACTTTGAGAGGCATGTTATCAACTATGAGAAGAAAAAAAAAGTTTAATGTAACCCATTTAGCGTAAGGCAAAATTGGCTGGCATCCGCTGCAGAGAGACAGGTTAAATAGCGTCTTTTAACATTAACTCAGCAGGCCTAAGAAATTATGTGTATAAGTATTCTCAAGCGCTTCTTCAGCAAATGTTGCCTGAGTCATCCATTTTACTTTCTGCCTTTAAAAAATACAAACAGATATTTTAAGAGAAGGGAGGTAACTGGCTTCATGAAAGGATCGTCACTGACCCTGAAACAAACATCATACATTTTCTTCAGAAATTTCATGCTAAATTATTTGTGCACAACCAAAGTATCAAGTGTCAGTCCTCACACACATACACATTTACATTTCACACACAGAGCTGCACATATTTGGGTGAGATTGCATAACCCTATTTTGCCACTGAAGAAGATATTATGCCGCTGTGTTCCTGTCCCCAATTTAATGATAGAGGGAAAGCATTGGGATAAATTTAATTTAAAGGGGACATATCATGAAAATCTGACTTTAAGTGCTATAATCGGCTCCCCAGTGCATCTACCAAACCAGAAAAACGTGAAAAAGGACAACGCAGTAACTTTGTTTTGGTAAGCCTTTCTCTGCAAGCATGTGAAAAAAACGAGCTGCTCAGATTTCACAGTGACGTAGGATGAGGATCTTATTATAATATTATCACCCCTTAATCTGCACGTTTCCACCCTTGGCACTGCCATTTTGTTTTCGCAAATGGTGTACCAGTTCCAACGCCATGGCAAAAGTTCGAGCAAAGCATGCTAACAGTTCTGTTGTTGGCTGCACAGACGAGCACAGAACACGATTTAAAGTCTCATTAGCTTGGATAGCCTGCAAGTTGACCCTGGCAAGCTTGATTGCTAAAAAAGGAGCTTTTCTGTCCGAGGGATATTCTGGAATTTTTTTTTACACCATTCACAGCATTTGATAGTAATCATAATAAAAGTTAGACTGGTGTGTATGGCTCTGTTTGGCAAACAGGTACGCTATGTATAGTGGGTGTCCATATGGGATTTGTACAAAAGATTAACATGCTAGTCGATGAGTTGAATCAACTCCACAGCAACTACATAAATTCATCCACTAACCATTCAGAAATGTCCAGTTTCATTCTAAAAGTTGTAACTTCTTCCTGAGTCTCTCCATCAGTGTCGACTCCGGTTTGAACAATGTAAGGCTGAACACCGTTACTGACAATCCTCATTTTGGCTGTGTGAGATTCTCCAGCTTTGTTGTTGTTGAGCAACCGAAGCATGAGCTGTTAAAGCTCCGCCCTCTTCTGGAAAGGGGGCTGGGAGCAGCAGCTCATTTGCATTTAAAGGAACACACAAAAACTGTGTTTATGCTCACACCCAAATAGGGGCAAATTTGACAAGATATAATAAATGATCTGTAATGACTGAGACAAATCAGACACAATTATTTGTTAGTTAACCAGTAGTTTTAAGCTCACTCTGGGGTCTGGCTTCCATCCCCCGAGAAGTTCTTAGTTACAAGTTTTATGGCACCGAGGAATGTGGCTGCCGCATGGAGAGCAGAGAAGAGACACACAAAAACGTGCATCTTTCCTGCATTATCCACACATAACACAGACTATCTTGCATTAATGTATAGACAAACTGTTCTATAAATGTATCGAAAAGATTTAAATGCTTGTGTATGCGGTATGTCCATACCTGTGCAACACATCAGTATTACAAGAATCTTTAATAGTTCTTATTCAAAAACACAGCTTGTTAATATTTCTTGGTCGTAAAGCCCTGACAGGAGGTATGTTGTTGCTCTGAAATACAACACCTTCATTGGCTACATCAACTTTAAGTGGTTGGACTTTGACCAGAGGTTAAAAGCTAGAGAACAATGCCACTCCCTCTCTTTTTCCTTGCTTTGTGGACGACTGAACGGACCTCCTTGCTGCAGGCCTCTCCAGGCTAAGGCCTGGAGGCCTGCCGGCCTCGGCCTACAAACCAGCCATGTGCTCAACATCCAACATAGAAAAGACTGGCAACAACTTCGGACTGAATCCTCAAGATTTCTCCTCAGATGGCAGATCCGATGCTCCTCAGCCTAAAGGCATCTTGCAAGTATTGTACATTTGAGCACTAAACAGCGATTTAGTATCAATTTGTAAAACTTGCCTTTGTCAGCAAAGGTGTTTTATTACTGAGGAAACTGATGATTCTTTTCCAGATTGTCTTTGACTTTTTCCTATAGCTCTAGTAACAGTACCTCTTCCGGTTCAACCCTATCATTACTCATTCTGACCTACGTATGTGTGTGATCTTTGTATACGTTATGTGTTTGTTAGTTTAGTTATGTGTTTGTGAGTTAGTTAATAAAGATTGTGCACAATACATGTTTGGTTCTGACTCCGTCTGCTAATAAATTGCCTCTTAAGTGATTTAGATCCTGACTACATGCTCTAAGTAGCACAGTACAATAAGAATGTTATTTTTCCATAACCTGGAAATGAACATTTCTTAGAATTAATAAACAATCAACACTGAGTGTTCACTGGACGAACAGGTTAATTGATTGTAATATTAAGCTTAATGTAGCTATATCCAGTTAATCTGATTAACGGATTTACATATTCATAATTAATCATAATTAATAATCATATTGAGTTATGAATAATTATTAATATTTCCCCTTTGAGTTAATTCGCTACAGATCTGTGGGGTATTTTAAGTTGAAACTTCACAGACACATTCTGGGGACACCAGCGACTTATATTACATCTTGTGAAAAGCGGCATAATAGGTCCCCTTTAATGCTTTTGCCATAGATAATTTTTAAAGCAACAGTGCTTCACTTTTTTGGCACCTCGTACCCCTAGGGGTTTCCCCACTGAATTATTCAATCAGTGAGCACAGAAGCATGGGTAGCAATAAGTCGTTAAAAAAACGCCCACTCTCCTCTGTCGTTTTCTACCTGAATGAGCGCTTCACTTTCTGTGTTAGGACGCACTCAAGCAAATGGACTGTTTCTTCTGACCGATCTGACCCTGTACCCTCCCTTCTGCAGTTCCTTACAGCTAGTACACTTCAGTGACCGCTGGGCATGGACTCCTCGCTCCCTGCAGAACTGCAGACAAAGCACTTTCAATTAAAGTGAAGTACAACGCCCAAGGAAACCCTTTGAATTTGGCCACAGTAGTGAAGAAAGTATCTGAAAGTACATCTCACTGCTCAAAAATGGATCCACAGAGTTTAACTCTAAGAGGAGGACCTGCTTAAAGGAATAGTTCTCACATGAGCTGTTAATTTGTCTGTGGAATTCAAAAGGAGAATCAATGAAGAATGACATCAGGGATGTCAACCCTGGTGTAACAAATTTGTGCACCATTTTTGACACATAAACATGAATGAGACTACTACTATCAAAGCTAATGTGGTGACAGGAATATGACTTGACCACCTCTTTGACGGGGAAACCAGTCATGTGGTCCAACTAACATGCAGGAAATAAAAACAGGAAATAATAGCAAGGATCCCTGCAGACCCTCAGAATTGGTCTCTTAAAATAGATGATCAGATGATTTGATCTTTTTTTTTACTTTTAAAATGTCATGTGGTGCGACTTCTCAAAAACGCAAAAAATTCATATTTGTAAAAAAAGAGAAAAAATAGCTTGAAAAATATATATATTTTTTCTTTTTAAAAATTATTGAATACATTGTAGACAATCACATATATTCAATGTGTGAGGAAAATATTTTTACTTAACCTAACAAAGCCACTTACTATGACTCCTAAAAATACACTACAGTTCAAAAAATTGAGGTATGTAAGATTTTTTTTTAAAATGTGATACTTTTATACAGCAAGTGACAGTAAAGTCATTTATAATGTTACAAAAGATTTCAAGTAATTCTTTTGAAATTTTTATCAATCAATGATTCCTTAAAAAAGTATAATGTTTTCCACAAAATTATCAAGCAGCAAAAACGGTTTTTAACATTGATGATAATCAGATGTGTTTCTTGAGCATATTAGATTGATTTCTGAAGGATCATGTGACACTGAAGACTGGGGTAATGATGCTGAAAATTCAGCTTTGATCACAGGAATAAATTACATTTTAAATATATTTCAATAGAAAAAAATAAATTGTAAAAATATTTAATAATATTACTGTTTTACTGTATTTTTGATCAAATAAGTGCAGCCTTGGTGAACATAAAAGACTTCTTTCAAAAATGTGAACAACACCAAACTTTTAAAACACCAAACTTTATGGTGCCTTTTTTTCTTTTTTGAGTTTGAGAGATGTCATTGTATGGACAAAAAGCTGCGTGAAGATTCTTGAAGGGGACCTATAATGCCCCTTTTACAAGATGTAATAGTCCCCAGAATGTGTCTGTGAAGTTTCAGCTCAAAACACCCCACAGATAATTTATTATAGCTTTTCAAATTTGCCCCTATTTGGGTGTGAGCAAAAACATGCCAATTTTGTGTGTGTCCCTTTAAATGCAAATGAGCTGCTGCTCCTGGCCAGAAGAGGGCGGAGCTTTAACAGCTTGCGCTTCGGTTGCTCAACAACAACAAAGCTGGAGAATCTCACGCAGCCAAAATGAGGATTGTCAGTAACGGTGTTCAGCCTTACATTGTTCAAACCGGAGTCGACACTGATGGAGAGACTCAGGAAGAAGTTACAACTTTTAGAATGAAACTGGACGTTTCTGAATGGTTAGTGGATACATTTATGTAGTTGCTGTGGAGTTCATTCAACTCAACGACTAGCATGTGTCGTCATGTTAATCTTTAGTGCAAATCCAGCATTGAATTGACCCTCGTCTGTGAAGCAGTCCGGTGTAAAATGACGGCATGGCAACAACACTCTACTAAACAACTCTTCCTCTTCACTAAAGCAGCCCGACATGGCCTCACCCCCTTTGTTGTGTGTTCTCAGGGGCGGGGTTCATGTAAATTTTAGGGTTAGTGTTGTCACTAACCCAGGAAGAAGCTTGTTGTAGTCCTTACCAGCCATTTGTTGTAGTCCTTAAACAGAGAATTTTTTAAAAGAATCTCCCTTTGCATTGAACTTTGAGCGTTGTAACTTTGCAGATGTTGTTTATGCTCAAACAGCAACATTACACACTAACTAAAGTTAAAAAAGTGAAATCATAATCAACCACCCCTTTAAAAAAAAAAATCTCCTTTTGTGTTCCACAGAAAAAATAAAATTACAACATAGAGTAAATTTGGGTGAACTGTCCCTTTAAAAGAGTTTGCCTGACAGCAAACTTATGCTTGATGGCCGTGTGCAGCCATGCACTGTGCACCTCCTACTGCTACTTCTCCAAGACAGTAGAAATGATTTATTACACAACAACTGCAAATGCTAGAGGACTCAAGGCAGTTGAGGATACCAGTACTTCAAGGCCAAGTAGTGCTTTGAAAACACAGGGGAAATAATATTAGAGTCTCAAGACAACTTAGGCACATTGGAGTATAAGTAGGTCAAATGTCAGCAGACAGCTCATGTGTGCACATACACTTACACATTTATTGACTAATCTGATATGATAAGAGGACTAAAGAGCACAACAGATATTAAATCTGTCCCTGGTAACCAAGCACATTCCCCTGCCTTGTGCACATTCCCCTGCCTTGTGAAATAAGAAAGATACTTTCAGTTGGCAAGTTTTAGGTTGCTAAGTGACAACTTGCTAAAGTGTTTGCAGGTAAAGACACTCTCTGAAATCGAAAACTCTCAGCAGGACCGGCAGTGGTAGAGTTACAAGCTGATTCATTCCTTTTATTCCTCTGTTGCTGTACTGTGGACTCTATCTGATCTATAAGAGGTGGTGAAGTTGACCTTCTCTCGCATTTCTATTAACTTCCTTTCCTCGCTGTAGAGGAATCAGTCTATTGCCCAGCTGATATGTTTTTACACATTTCCAATGTAGAGGTTGGCAGTGTAGATGGAGTATATACTGTGTCCAAGAATGCTTTTGGGTTTTTTTCCTGTGAGAAGGTGTTTATTTACTTCAGTCAAGTCATGTGTAAATATAAGTATAGTCAAATGTTAGTTCCCTATCCAGAAC